>JANHFO010003432.1:9115-21816 GCA_032468095.1 Pareas carinatus | reverse complement strand
TTGTTTTTATATATACGTTTTTTGCTTTTATGCCTCATTAGCTGCACAGTTCCTTGATTAGAATGGGCAGCCATATAAATTTGCACAATAAACAAACTTATTAACAATGAGAATTCTACAATGAGAACTTGGAATATCAGATACAGAATACAAGAGGGAGGGAGGGAGGACTTCTAGTTTTGATGATGGAAATCACATTAAACAATGTCATAGTAATTATTTGTTATATATCCTAATCTCCTAAATTCTCATATTCTATTGTATTTATGCCTTTATGCATATTGCTGGAGTAATTGCACAGTCTACTTCATGCTCCTTTCTTTCTCCTGTATCAAATTTTAGATTGCAAAACTTTCAGATATCTCTATCTTTTGATTTTATAAAATGCTATGAATAATTTTGAGACTTTTATGCTGCTATGTATGAACATATGTTATCATATTATATATAATATCTAGAAGTATCCTGTGAGAACTTCCAGCACTAAGAGATTTTTCTCATTCTTAAGAAGTAACACAAAGGATGTAGTTAAAACTATCCTTGTTCAATAAAAATGGACTATGTTGCATGCATCTTCCTTCGATTGGGTCAATGATTTATAGGTGTCACATGATGGAAAGTGTGCATACTTGCTTGATAAAGAATATGAGAGATTTGGAATTACTAGATTATCATTATCCAATCTTGGCACCACCCAAAATTCCAGAATTGTCAGCAATAGATACACTGGTTAAGGAATTCTGGAAGTGAGGTCATCTGAAGGTGAGCAGCTAAATTTGAGTAAGTTGGACATGAGTTTAATAATTGAGTAACTTACCCTAAATGCGGTTCCTTCCTCTATAATTGTAGGCAGTTGAGACAGGCATATATCCACAGCAAGATCCCAGGCTTGCCTGGGAAAAGATAAAAGATAAGGGCATTACAAGATTGGGCAAAATTATATGCAACACTATCACCCCACCTACCGTAAAGTACTTGATTTGAACTAGTAAAACAAGAAATAGATTAGACACTTAGATTAGTCTTTTCTCAGTTAGCATATAGTACACTTAGTAACTTAATAACTAAAACAATTTACTATATCCAGGGAGTGAAACAACATAAATGAACACTGTAGATAACAAATTCCATGGCACAAAAATGCCTAGGCCATCTCAAACCATTGGAAAGATAAAAGATCAGAATCAAATTATTCTCTCTAGGGAGAGCATTTCAAAGTTGTCTTTGAAAAAGTCACCACTACAGATGAAAAAGAAAATAGTTTGGCGAAGTTTAATTCTGTCTATTTATGTGGGACATACTTGCTTTGAAATAGTAGCAGATAAAAGTGTTTGTGTGGAAACAAAAAGGATGGAAGTTGTTTTTTTTTAAATAAAGAATAGTTTATAAAATTTAGCAAACATAAAATATTTCATGAAACATAAGCTACCTGCTTAAGTTAGGGGAGAATCTTATGTCTGATCTAGCTTTTATTAATCAAATGTATATGCCCGTGGCAGGCCGCGGAGGTAGATAAGCCTGTTGGGACACCCATGGCAGGCTGCGTGTGGTGCAGGGGTGCTGTGGGAGGACTGAGTCAATTATGTCCGGGCTGCCATGGAGGGGATGCTGATGGCTGTGGGGGGGAGATGTGAAGGCTGGCCATGGTAGCAGTCCAAGTGACCTGCAATAAAATTGAGTTTGAAACCCCTGTTCTAGGTAATGTTCAAGGGTAGCCAAGTGTAGAGTACATTGCAGTAGTCCATGCAAGAGATGAGCAGGACATGAATGACTGAGAGAAGAGTTTCCTGATCCAAGAAAGGGCCCAACTGGCACACAACACATGGTTTGAGCAGGAGCCATGAGTCCACCAGCAGCATCTCCTGATTATGCACTGGGTCCATCTGCGACAGTGTAATCCTATTCAAGACCACAGATAGTAGACATCCAAATACAGAGAAGTCCCCCATCCCCAGCCACTCCATCTTATCAGAGTTCAGATCAAGTCTGTTGTTGCCCATGCAGGCCCCCAGAGCCTCCAAGCACAATGAAAGAACATTCACAGCATCATTTATTTCACCCAAGACAGAGATGTATAACTCGCATATTGATGAAATCCCATTACTAGAACCCACCCCTGTCATTTCTTGGGCAGCTTGATCAGCCGAAAAGGTTGTGGATCTAATGCACAGCAGCTGCACTTGCCTCAAGGACCCTTTCCACTTCCTTGGATCCAGCAGGATCCAACTGTTTCCAGATAACCAAGTAAGATGCTCCCTGGCATCTCCAAACATGCTTGGTCCACAACTGAGAACAGATCCGAGCAATTTTATCCCCCAGTTGCATCAAGGCTTGTTCCACAAGGTCCTGAAGGTAAACGTTTGAGCTTACCTTACCAGGAGGGTCCGCAGTGACTTTAAACAGGGCTGCCAAGCGACACTCTGTGGATGCAGTAAGAGTGGAGAAATATTGATGTTTCACCACTTTTTACTGCCCCGAGGTAGACCTTAGTAGTAGCTCTATTATGTGTCTGATTAGATTTGTCTCTCTTCTCTGTCAGTGGAGCTCCAGGTGTCTTATTCAGCTCCCTCACCTCCTCAATCAACCACAAGGAAGGCTGGGAGTGATGAACTAAGAGAGACTGCATGGCTGCCTCCCTACTTCAAGCAGTGGCCAAGGCCTCAGCTGGATTGTGCAGTAAAGTCTCAGGAACGCAACATCCCACCAATTTTTTCTGGTATCTCAGCGGGTCCATCAATTGCTGGGGGCAGACTGATCAAATAGTTTCCTACCTCCCTGCAGAAGAGGGTAGCATAAGAGAATCTCAAAGTCACCAGGACATGATTTGACCATGACAGAGGGGACAGACATCCCCCCTCAGATTGCACAAGAAAAACATGTCTCGTGTGTGGCCACTGTTTAAAGTTGGACCATGTGTGATACGGCCATGGCTCCCATAATAGCCACGAACTCTTGAGCTGCTTCTTAAGTTCACCTCAGGGATAGCTGATTGAAGTCCCACAATACGATAAACCTGGAGAACTACACAGCCAACACTGAGACGGCCTCAAGAAACTCAGGCAGGAAGACTGTTATGCAGCAGGGAAGCAATCCCAACTGATCCCATAAGCCTTTCTTCAAAAACAGAACCTCATGACTCACAATTTGTGGATCAGCGTTTTGAAAAACCACAGAGATTCCCTGATAACTGCTACCCACCTCCCCGGACCTAGGTCTCAACTGGTGTCATACACCATAAACCAAACCCAACAGGAGACATTTCAGAAAGGGGACCTCCCCCTTTTTAGGGCCCAGCCAGCTCTCATAGATATTTTTTAAAATTTTAAAACCCACACCCTTATCTCTGAAGTCAGCTCTGCTCAGTCAGTCTCCCTCAGCCCATTTTGAGATAAAGATATGATAAAATGAAGGAAAGTCTTTGTGTCTGATACCTTGAGTTATCAGTAATATTGTGTTAAGAAAGAAACCCTCATGCCTGAAGCCCCACTCTTTTAAATAGAGATGCGATTTTTATACTACTGGTAGACTGTGACAAACACCTGATAATATGACTTAAATGGAGTTCAGCTTATATTTTCCCAAAATAGACTTCCAGTATACAATAATCTCATTTATACTATAGAATAACTAGTGAAATGTAGACTTGAGTCTTTATAATTTTATCAAGCATCATTAGGAAAGTGGTTTTTATCACAAAATTATTTCTGATTTGCTGGATATCACATTTTCTTTGATGGAATAAGGATGAAAAAAATCTTAACATTAACTTTGAATTGTCATCAACTCTCGCTGATATACACAGACATGTTATTATAGTTTTTTTTGGTATGATATGAAAATCATTTAAATTGTCTTCTTCAGGGATATTATCCTCCCCAGAACTTCACAGATGGTGGCCCACTAGGTGGTCCATCACTTAATTTCCCAGATGCTGGTTAAGTGATGGCCACATTAATAAGCAATGGTTCAAAATGAATAGTCTAGCACATGATCTGCAACAGAATATAAGTATCTGAATATTTTTTCCACGATAAAAATATATAGTACTGTAGACATAGTGCCAACTTCCAGCTAAGCAATATGTCATTCTCCTCCACCTGAACATTCAGTTCAAAACTATTTAAATACAAAATTATTCAGAACTCCTTCAAGTAGCTTTTTAAGCATTCATTGGTATATTCTATGATACTTCTGCTATACCTTCAACACAGAGACTGAGGGGAAGAAGAATAAGAAAAGCAAAAAATGATATTTTTTATTAATCATTAATTAATTTATGTATCATATACAGCCCTGGGGGAAAACACAGGTAGTTCTCATTTATTGACCACAGTTGGGACCAGTAATTCCATTGCTAAGCGTTGTGATCATAAAGTGAAATATCATCTGTCTGCATCTGACTGACAAAATTAGTCCCATCTGCAATTGTTAAGGAAATTAAGCATGATCACAATTTGCTATTTCCTCACAGCTTCCCCCCAAATTTTGCTTGTTGGAAGCTGTCTGTGATGGTCTCCAATGGCAACCATGTGACTATGGGTCTCTGTGAGGGTTATCGCATGCACCAGTTGTCAAGCATTCAAATCATGATCACCTGATCCTGGGGACACTGTGATGGCTGTAACTTTGAGGATTAATCTTAAGTCTCCTTTTTCAGCGTTGTTGTAATTTTGAATGGTCACTAGGTGAGGGCTAGCTGTATGACTGCTTTAAAGAGTAATGCGCAAGTGCTATCCTCTGTGTATTGCAAGAGCCTGAACACCTGGTTTTGCCAATTGGCCTGGGACTTAACCGAGGAGTACCACATTGAAGGTGGCTGCTGGACTGACATCAAACCCCACCTCTCCCTCCGCATTCCCTGATTGCCACCACCCATCTTTTAATCTCATACCCTGTTTTCCTGAAAATAAGACCTAATCGGAAAATAACCCTAGCATAATATAAGCCCTACCCCCAAAATAAACCCCGGTTAAGATCGTCAGCCAGACAGACACATTTAGTACGGGCAAAAAGTGTGCATGTTGGGCACACACGAGAGTGCTCTATAAAAAGACTGACATTGTGGATGGTGAGCATGAGTTGAACTGAATTCTTTATTGTCATTGTACAACATGTGTAGATTGTCTCCCTTCATGCACTCCTCCACCCCAACACATGCAGATACCACGTTGTTACATTTTTACTTTTTCATTCAGGAGTCTGACAGCCCAAGGAATAAAACTGTTCTTCAGCCTGTTTGTGCAGCTGCCTATGCTTCTGTATCTCCTGCTCGATAGTAGGAGAGTAAAGAAGGGCTGGCCAGAGTGTGAGTCATCCCTGAGGATTTCCCCCACTTTTCTAAGGCAACGGGCCCTAGCGATGTCATCCAGTGGTCTCAGGGGACAGCCCATGATGTTTTGTGCTGTCCCCTCCATCCTCTGTAAGGTCTTTCTGTCCGTGGCTGTCAAACCAGCATACCACACTGCAACGCAACATGTGAGGACGCTTTCGATGGTGGACTGGTAGAAAGAGGTCATCAACTGTTGTTCCACTTAATTTTTTCGCAAGACCCTAAGGAAATGGAGTCTCTGTTGGGCCTCTCTGGCCACCAGGGTCATGTTGATTTTCCAGGTGAGATCTTCACTGAGATAGACTCCCGCTAATTTAAAGGAGGGAACTCTCTCCACACAGCTCCCCTCGATGTAAAGTGGGGCAGGTTCCTCTCTCTTTTTCTGGAAGTCTAACATCATCCCCTTTGCCTTGCTGATGTTCAGTTACAGGTTGTTTTGTAGACACCATACAAATAGTGACATAACTGTATTTGAATAAATGTAAACTGTTGCACATGAAAATAAGCCCTAATGCATCTTTGGAGCAAAAATTAATATAAGACCCGGTCTTATTTTTGAGGAAACAGGGTATTACTGCATTTTCACTGTTTATTTCATTATTTATTTTATTGTTCCACTATTTTGCTACTGTTATGTTTATACTTATCATTTCTTTGTTATTATGTTGTAGGCCAACCTTTCCAGCTTCGTGAACCATGCACAAGTGCCTGACGCTTGCACAAGTGGAACTGTGCGATAAATGAATGAATGAATGAATGAATAACCCCAAAGCCTGAAACTAAATAAGGTACAATTCCTCACTCCAGTGAAACCATGAAATTAAATGCAACTATATTGTTTTTATTCTATACTTGGCTTCATAACAAGTTTCCAATCAATTTGAAGATACATATATCCAAGTTTTAATGAAAACTAAATCTAGGGGAGATTATTTTTTTACACCGTTAAACTGATTATAAGGCACTTTCATGGAATAGAGATCAAAGGCTACAATTCATAAAAGTTCCCACTATGCCAGCACCACTAAAGAGTCTAGGCAAAATCCAAGATAATGAAGGATGACTGCATATTGTGGCTGTGTCATTATTCCAGTACCACCATAACAAAGCAAAGAGCTGCCACTACTTTCCCAGTGAAGAATAAGAGGCAGTGATAGATTATATGGGTAGTTTGTTGGCTTTATGGCTACATTTTTATAAATAAAATATTTAGGCATGTGCATATGTTCCTTTGAATTTTGTCTTTCATTTTAATTAAATGTATAACACTGAGCCACAAAGATGCAATTGAAATGGAAAGTTAAATTTACTGAAAAACAAGCTCTTGTCCATAATTTTAAACAGTAGTGGGTCTGACAACAGCTAGCAGGTTAATTCAGTACTTTTGCCTAACCATCTTTTATTTCTGACAGCTAATCAATATAGCAATCACAAACTTATCTGAGCACACAGGTAATTTCTATACAATACTTCCCCCCATTCTAACCCTGTTGTATTCATGGTCTCCCAGTAAAATTTTACTTTAACAGAATTATAAACTGTATATAAACGTTTTCTTTTAGAAATGGAGAGAAGGGGTATTAAGTAGTCGTACTGGTTTCTCTTTCCTTTATGACACTAAAAACGTACCCGTTAAGCAATATCCAACATCTTCCTCATGTACTATCTAAAGTAAATAATTCCAAGGTTGCAGATACTCGTCTGGGCACCTTTTTAAAATCTTTATCTATTTCTCTAAACCTTAAGACTAGCCACAGTCTTTGATTTATGAGCACAATCAAACCCAAAATTTCTGTTGCTAAGTGAGTAGTACCCTGTTTACAGCTTTTTTGCCACAGTTGTTAAGTGAATCACCATTGTTCTTGTGAATTATGTGGCCGTTAAGCGAATCTGGCTTCCCCACTGACTTTGCTTGTCATAAGCCAGCTGAGGTGGTTATAAGTGGCTCTGGGTCAGTGCAACTGTCAAAAATAAATGCCAGTTGCCAGGCACCTGAATTTTTAATCAAGTAACCACGGTTATGCTGCAATGGTCATAAGTGTGAAAACCGGTCATAAGTTACTTTTTTCAGTACAGTTGTCACTAAATAACTGTAAATCAAGGACTACCTGTACTGCAACAACACTTGTCAATCGGATTCAGAACAGAATTTACATAAGAAAGAAATGAGTCTCAAAACTCTCCACATTTTTCCTGCAGCATATAGTTTCATCTATTCCCTCTTCTCCATGATTCCTTCAATAATGATCTTCCTCTTCACAAAGGCTGCCTATGTAATTGACATAATCAGGGGGTAATAAAAGCAGCTTCAAAACAAAAGCAATATATGGCCCCCACAAGCTCAATAAACATCCAGGATCCAGGCAAAATGGTAAGACAGAACAATTGCAGAAGGTATTAATCTCAGATTGTGACAAGAGCTAGAGTCAATTATTGCAATTAAATCTATATCCTGGTTCTAAATCCAGCTTGCCACATAGACACAGGATGTTGAAACCCTGAACCTTATTGCAGAAACTCAATTCATACGTCTGGAGACAGTTCCTTCTTCATGGATTTATTTAGAAAAGTAATTCTTGGAAGCAAATAGACCCCAAGTAGGGCCAGCAAGAGATTTATGTGGCTGAAATGAAAACAGTCAGTATGTCTTACCAACTGATTGGTAAGCCTGCATCTGGCCTCCCCTAGAGAGAAAAAGTAAAGCAATAGTAAAGGAAGACACATCCCTCCCTCAAACAGGGTGGGAGGAGACTCCTATAAATTAATGTGTTCTCTGAAGCTTAATTCTGACTAGGCTTTGTTTGGATTCTCCCTGAGTAACTGAATCACAACCTGAACATTTCCTTAGGCAGGCAATCCAGCCTGGACACCAGAGGGGGAAAATGGATAAATGGCATTCTGTGAACAATTCTGACAAGCCTCTTTAATGTTTAGTGATCACTGCCTGGGAAGGATGGCCAATAACAAAGCCAAAGTCCAGTTTCAGAGCTCACACCTCCCCGTTTCGCAGCTCTGCAAAACCCAACCTCAATATCCAACATCTTCCTCATGTACTATCTAAAAACCAAGTAATTCCAAGGTTGCAGATATTTGTTAGAGTACCTTTCTTAAATCTTAAGTCTATCTCTCTAAACTTTAAGACTAGCCACAGGTAGTCTTTGATTTATGACCACAATTGAGCCCCAAAATTCTGTTGCTAAGTGAGTAGCACCTCTGTGTTTCTCTGTGTATTTTGTAAGGGAACCCACTATAGTAACCCCATTAAGCTTCGGGTATAAGACCAACAATGCTGTTCAATTTTAAGGGAAGAAAACAAGGAAGAGGAAAACTCACAAAAACTCACTGATCTCCCAATAGTTACAGAGAGGCAATAACCTTTTGGGTTCCAGGACCCAGTTCCTTGGAGAAGGTTTTTTCCTGAGACCCGAGGGGTGTGTGGTTTTGTGTGCTGCCTGCATTCCACGGATGGGGCTTCGCTTGTTTGCATGGACTGGTGCCGAATCACGGACCAGGGGTTGGGGGCCCCTGGCCTTAGAAGAGATTCACTGGAAAGAATCAAGGCCAAAGTGGTGGGCTGTTATTCATGTTTATTTACAAGTGGTCCTCAACTTATGACTACTGAAGCGTGCCCACTGTCACATTATCAAAATTCATATGCATAGCAACCAAAATGTATTTAGGATGGTTGCACATGGTTTTTTAATTATTTTTCCCCCCAACATACAAACATAACAACTATAGTAACAACCAGCAAAATACATAAATAGACCAATAAGTAAGTAAAAAAATAAATAAATAACATTACAATAAAAATACCAAACTCATTGGAGATGTAAGAGAGGAACATTTTACATACAGTATGTCCTTCAACTTGCCTTCAAATATACCCTCTTAACCAATTTATCATTTGTAATTCACCATTTTTACTTAGTTTCTATTACCCAATAAATCCTCAATTTCTGTATAGTCTAATTCATTTTCTGTTTTTTCCCTTTTTACAAAGAACAAAACAAAACAAACAAACAAACATACAAAAAGAAAACCCACAAACAAAGAAAGTAAGCTTTACATTACATGTATGAGAAATTCAATGGGAATGTCGGAGAGCAGCTTTCATTCAATATGTCTTCAAATTACATTCAATATTCCATCTGAATGGATTTATCATTTACAATTCAATTCTTTTCAATTTCTATCTGTTCTAATTCATTTCTTGTTTTTCTATAATTACTTATCTTCTTCTTTCCTTCATTCCCTTCCTTTAGTTTTTATCCTTCCTACTTTTCTTCTCTCTCTCCTTCTTTCTATGGATGGTTGCAGCATGGTCGATCACACGATCAACATTTGTGATCTACCCAGGGGGCTTCCAATAAGTCAAGTCACTGGGGGAAGCCGGATGCATTAACAACCATGTGATTCACTTAAAGATGTAGTGACGTGTTTAATGACCACAGGGAAAAAAAAGGCTGTAAAATTAGACATGACTCAGTTAACGAGCACATTGCTTAGTGATGGAAGTTCCAGTTCCAATTGTGATTGTAAGCCGAGGACCAACTGCAGCTGATCTTGCTTTACAGAAGCCTTACAAGAATAATTTCTCATTGCTCAACTGCTCTAGTGTGCAGTCTGGAAATCACTGGAAGGCAATTAAATATATCTCAACGTAACCTAATCTTTTAGAAATGTTCCTGGTGCTCAGTTGGTAGAATAAGGTTTATATTTATAAAACGAAACTCACTTTTTTCCCCTAGAAAAAAACACTTAATTAAATAAGCTAAACCAACCAATTAATGAAACTAATTAAACTATACTAATTAAATAGCAAGCAAAAAGAAAGAAGACATTGTGGGAAAACATGCAATATGCAAAAATCTATTGCAATCCATTTTAAACACTTTTTTGCAATAAACAAGAACACAGCCTATATTTAGCTGTTTGTAGGATGAAACTGTGAATGTTCACCCTTTTATAGTGAGATGGGAGAATATCTGCCTTTATTCGGCTATAGTGTATTATCAATAAAAACACTGTGAGTTAAAGCAACTTTCTCATTGTTAAGTTGGCTTCATGAGCTACCATTCTAGGCTAGATAACACCTTAAGGTTACCATATTGAGTACCTTAAGGTTACTCATTCTAAGACTGCTTAAAACAGTGCCAATTCAACACCATTGTGGAAATAAAAAAACATTTTAAAAAGCCAACCTATTCTTTGAGAATGGATCTTTTTATCACCAAAAATTTAGTTAGGCCCTAAAATAAAGCAAAGCAAAACAAAACAGACTCTCTGGTGATATTTAACAACTTAAAAGAAACCTGTAACTTTGAAGGAATACAGATATTGTAGAAAAACACAGGCAGCCTGGTTCCCTCATGATTTCACATTAAAAAAAATATAGAAGCCTGGAAAAGCCTCAGTGGTTTTTGTCATTAACAACTCCCTTCCCCTGGTGAAAAAGGCAGCTCACTTTTATTTCAGAATATAAAGTGTTTATTTCCTCTGCTGAAAATTCCATCTCGCACTTCACTTCAAATACACATATAGCAAACGTATAATATACCTTTGAATAATTTATCCCAACCTCTTCTAGTTTATGTCTCCAGAGGTGCAGCAAGGCTTGACTTTATAAACAAGAGAAGGAAGGCACTGAACTTTCAGTTTTTCTTAAGAAGCACTTTATTATGCTGAATTCTAAATTGTTCCAACATTGTAAACCTCCATTTCCATTGTATCAGAATAAAGCAGAATTATAATGACTCATGTTGGTCATTATCGTTCACATCAAAGTTTGACAGCACTGATCAATTCTTGTTTTCCTTTTGGGGAGATGATGCAGTTTTGCAAACATTCACTTGTGTTCTGGTGAATAATTGTATAAATTGTTGTCTCAGGTTTTTCTATAAACTGCTCTTCTGAAAACTACAAAAGATGCACTTTTTCCTATAAAATGAGTATATAACTGCTACATTATGCAACCACTAATGGTCTAATGATATAGATTTCCAAAAGTGTTAACATTTTAGTCGGTAGGAGTGTTTTGAGTACGTTATTACTATGTGTGCTCTTTCTTGAATTATAAATCAATGTTCTGTTCTTTTCCATTTGACTTTTTAAAATTTCTTTTCTTGAACTGACCGACTCCACTAATTTAATAATCAACCAATTCAGGCAAGACTGAATTTTGTCGGCAAGTAGAGGTTGCCAATTTATAGTGTAAAGGTACAGTCATGAATTAATATAATGGAATTTGTAAACAAGGGTTTTAGCAGTGAGCTTGAAGCACTGATTTTTTAATTAAACGATATTTTTCTACGTGTTTCACAAGATTAATGATAAGTACTGAGTTATAAACCATGAAGGAAATTACTAACTTTATAAGGTAAAGGAAAATGAAATTAACTTGTTCCCTGTACCAAAATATTCCTTTCTATTGCTTCAGTGAACACTGGCCTATAGCAGGAAGGAGGAGAAGATGTTAGTGGATGATCAATTAAGTATGCATGTTGGCTGTTGTTTAGCTATAGCTTTCTTCTGGCCTCTTTTGTTGACAGTGAGTTAAACTCTTGCTACTGGGACCATTTTGCTTCAGTTAAGCCTCCTTAGGAGCCTCATATTTTGAGCATTCAGTTTATTTGTAATTCATCCTGCTTTCCCTACTATATTGAGTAGAACTCTAGAAGTTACATCATCATTTCTGTAGGGAAGTTCTCCAGCATTCTGCTTGTAATAACATACATGCGGCTCTCAGACTGAACAGGGTCCTTCAGATCTTCAACTTTTCACTATCAACAATAAGAAGAATTTGTCTTGTACAGGTGGTCCTTGATATATGAACATAATTGAAACCAAACTTCCATCACTAAGCAATGAGGTCGTTGCGTTGAGTTGCATCCAATTTTATGCCGTTTTTTGCCTTGGCCATTAAGTGACTCACCACAGTTCAAGTGAATCCAGCTTCTCTCATTGACTTTGCTTGTTGGAAGGTCGCAAATGATAACCATGCAACCTCAGGATGCTGCAACTGACATAAATACATGCTGGTTGCCAAGAGTCCAAATTTGGACCACATGATTGTGGGATTCTGCAATGGTTGTAGGTGTGATGATTAGTTATAAACAATTTTTCAGCACTGTTTCACTTCAAATGGTTGTTAAATAAATGGTTGTAAATTGAGAGCTTCTTGTATGCGAATATGTGGATATATGGATGGATGAACAGATATATAAAATTAATAAGGGACTATGGTCACAGCATCTGGCATACCATAGCTGATCCTCAAAAGCTAAGCAGGGTCCAGATCACTTCCGGTCCTGGAAGCAACAGGACGTGAGAGAGCGAGCTCTGCCTCTCACGCCTGAAACCCGCTTCTTGG
>JANHFO010003431.1:143113-154439 GCA_032468095.1 Pareas carinatus | reverse complement strand
GTGTAAGGTGGAGGCAAAAGTGAAGACGCTGTACTCAGATATCTTAATTGCAGTCAGAGAGAAATGAACAAAACTGAAGTGGCTCTGAGGGAGATATTAGAAAATGCAAGTTGAAAATGAGAATGATTTAATGTCAAATGAGACAAATGCCGAGTTGATACTCCAGTGCCTCACGCTTCCACTTGTCCTTGGCATTGAGAAAATGAGATTTTTAATATCGGTAAAACAGATTGCCACGAAGGCTCACCCATTGTAAATTTGAGCTGCCTTTTAGAGCAGCTTTTAAGCTGAGGATTGGATTGTTCGTTCCATCCTACATTTGCAGCCATGATTTTCATACTAATACGGAATTCCTCCCTCTTTTCTCCCCCGCCCTTTGCATACTCTTTATCCACCAGAGAGGGAAGGAAGGCTGATTTCCTCCTTCAGTCTCTGTTTCTCCCTTTCCTCCTCCCCCTCCCTCACTTGAACAAGTTAATTTCATTAATGAATAATGCAGACAGGGCAAAGGTTTGTCAGGTTTAACCTCTGCATTAGTCATACAGATTAATGATACTTGCTGTTCTGCCTGGTTAATGCTAGGAAGACAAACCTAGATTCTGTTTGTCAGACTGAAGGGTTGAGCCCTTATGGTTTTGAAATGCCATGATAGGAAGGGATGTCCAAAAATCATAACTGCCTCTATTCATCTACTGGATTCTTTTGAAATCAAATGATATAGGGAAAAATTGACTTTTTGGTTCATATTAAGTTTGGAAGGGACTATGAATTTTCGGACTCTTTTTTCTGTCTTTGTACTGCTGCTTGCTAACAGGAAGCAGGTTTGGTCTACATTCTTAGGTCTTAGATGCCTTCCCCAACTGAGATTTGATTTTCACATTTTAAAGGTGCTGTGCTGTTTTTAAAACTGAGTTTGCAACTTCCTCTTCGCTTATTAGAATGTTTGCAATCACTGCATACATAACATTCAGCAGCTCAGTAAGTGCACCCTGGAATTTACATGGCAAATATTGCAGATAATGTAGGAAATGGATCAAACAAATGTGGCTATTGAATCTGGTCAATATAATGGAGGCACATCTTCCTGTTTCCTAAATGGACAGGATACCAAGCATGTGTGTTATTAGTACCAATAACTTTTCTTTTTACAGAAATGCATACCCTTCTAAATCCATTTTTTTTGAGCTTCCCAAATGTATTCTCAAGGGCCACTTGTTGGCACAGAATATTGGACTAGATGACCAACAAGCAAGAACTGGGGCACATAACACCAGACATGTCATTGGAAGGAAAAACCACAAAACTGCATCCTACTAATTTTGGCCATGTCGTGCTGGGGAAATCACTGAAGAAAGCAATTATGTTGGGAAGAGTTAGCAGTAATAGGAAACCAGGCCACCAAAGAAGACAGTGTTTGGACACCATGAAAGCTGATCGCATCCAGGGCATAGTAAAACTCAAAGAAGTAATGCAAGACAGGAAGATGCGGAAATACCTGGCCCATAGAATTGCCAAGACTGAATGAATAACATTCTCAACACTAAACTAGATGGCCTTTGGCCTGATCTAGCAGAAATGTTTGTGAATTCTACGGTTTGATCAAGCTGAGGGACTTTTCCTGATGTTTATGAATTCTTCTCTTTTAAAGCAAAACAAAATATTGAGCACAATCATGTTAAAATCATTTACATACGTGAGATCTATAATGATGCTCTAGAGATAAAAAGAAATACCAGTCATGAGCTACTCCTCTTGTAGTGATCCCTTGAAAAAATTATTCCAGTCTAGTCAAAGTCAAGGTACAAAGTTGTCGTGTCCGATTAATGTCCCTTTAAATTTAGTTATCTTTGCAGAATGTTTATTACAAATCTTATTCATGTTTCTTATTAACTTCTTAGATGATCGGAAAAAAGTCTCCCTCTTTTTCGCCATTTTTCTGCAAATATTGGAGAATTGTTAAAATGTACTACCATTATTTTTTTCTTCTAGACTTGATATGCCCAATCTTCCCATCCTTTGCTTGTGATATCTTATTTCTGCACTATTTAATCACTCTTGTAGATTTCTCCAGATTTTTCAAAGATCTGTATCCAAAATAGCACATAGTCAAAACATTAACAGTTTTGAAGTGAGATATGTCTATTTTCTCTAAGTGATGCAAAACAAATTTAAAACGATATACTGTAGTTCCGTGCACTCAAGTCATGTTGTCAGCTTGTGTTGATTTGTCATTCTAAAGCCATACATCGTTCTGAGCAACTGGTATTTTAGTTCTGTGTTTTATTCAATAATTACAGCTTTGCAACCCATCAGGTTCAGATGCATTTACATTGTGAGACACTATAAAATATTTCAAAGAGACACTCCTACCCATCAGAGCCCTGTCTGTTTTAAGACAGATTCTGGCTTTATAGGAGTTTGGGTAGAAAATGAAATAATAATTGCTTGTTGTGAGGTGCTTTTAAGATGTGTGCAATAATATGAAAAATAACTTCCAAGAAATTTTGTAAAATATTAAACCACTGATTTCTTATTTGTTTCAGAATGATAACAAATACTGAAGACCTCCAAGAGGCTTTCTGACCTTCCTCTCCCCATGTAAATTATGCTGAGAACCTTTCCAGTGGTGTAAGTACAGCATCAACTATTTTTTCTCTGTCTATGATCAAAAACTCGAGAGCCAGTAATTGTGTTAAGTTTGCAAACTTCTGCTGAATTAAGGATTTCCTGTTGGCTGTTGGTAATGGGAGTTCTAGTCTAATACATCAAAGGACATCATCAGGTTAGGGAAGGCTGACCTAGGAAGCCACAAGAGGAATATGGGTTTTACTTTTTATACTCTTTCATGCTGATGGTGTGGTTTGTATTTTACCTCATGAAAGTTCTTCCCAAGTACCACAGTGATTTTGATTAGCTTTATAAAGGGTATTCCTACAACATGGATGTATCCCAGCCACTTGACCAGTAATTATCTTGTATTTTATGATTTATGATGATTGTATTTTATAATTATGATAATGATTTATCTCTTGTTGCTTATACGTACATCGAGACCTTATGCACTGGAAATTCCTTGTGTGTCCAATCACACTTGGCCAATAAAGAATCCTATTTTATCCTCTTAAAGGTTATAGGAATTGTTTTCCAGATAGCCTATAGCAGAGATTTTCAAACTATGGTCCAGGGACCCCTGAGGGTTTGTGGCAGGTTGTCAGGGGGTCTGCAGACAGGTCAGTAAAAATTTGGAAAATGTAATATACATGAATTGTCGATTAGTAATTAGTTGAATTTGTGGGAATAGGGTCCGCCATGTAGCAGCAACATGTTCTGGAGTCCACAGCTTGAAAAAGTTTGAAAACCTCTGGCCTAGAGAGCACTAGGGCACTCATATTTGTTGTTACATTTATATGATTTTTCAATATGCAATTTTGGGTGAATGTTTTGTGAATGTCCTACATTTGTTTGCCATAAATATTTCATTTTACAGATGGCTTAAAAATGGTTCAGAAAGAATTTGAACTTCAACTTGAGCATTGTACACATGCAGAGTGGAATATTTGTGTTGCATTTCTACACATGCAGCATGCAATATTTGTAGACATAAATACGAAGCATTTTGACTGGATGATCTTTCTTTTGTTTATAGTGCAGGGAGATCAAAAAGAAAGAGTTTTATTTGGATCTGCAGTACTGTGTATTCAAATCTCTGCTAGACTATAAACTGAGAAATTAGCCACTGATCAATCTCAGCTCTTAAAGTTCAGTTCTTTTTTAGCCAAACTAAGTTGCACATTGAAACGTGCCCTAGAAATACAGTGCAGTCTAGATTATGAATATGTCAGTCATTTTTTTTCCTTGCTGTGATCAGGGGAATCAAAGAAGGTTTATAATGTTTCTTGCAGAGCAAAAGCCGAGATAACACTTAATGGAGTAGTAAGGGTAGAGCATTTGGCTTCAACTCTTGAGACTTTGCCCAAGCCAAAGGTTTCATAGTGTCTGCCAGTTACAAGGATGAATGCCACATGCTACAAGTTTCTTCTATGCTGGAAGAACTCTCTGAGGTTTTCAAATCTAGATGATCAGTTCCAGCCGTAGAATTCTAAACTGTTCGCTTGAAAATGCGATACACACCTGTGCAAACAAGAAAAAACTGTTTTCTTATGCTGATTATTTCTCCTGGCAGATCATTAAGAAATGGATAAAGCAATCAGAGACAGGAATTATTAATTTTGCCTCATTCCCCCCCCTTTCTCTTTATTCTTAGAAAGTTACTCCAGGTCAGATTATTTGTTCAACTTGCCTAAACTGCCTGCCTTCCCTTACTTGTTGCCCTATTAATGTACTACATAATGATTTCTCACATCCCCAGTTATGATAGGGTATTAAAATGACAATGGTAGTATATTTTTGGCAGCAGTTATTAGCCATGGAGTGAGTTTTTCCTCTGATCTATTCCCTGCCCTTTTAAAAAGGAGGCACCGAATGTTGAATCGGACAATTTCATTATGTAACTCTTAATTTCACCTGAGGTGATGGTGAAGCTTGATTGTTGGCTGTTGCTCCATGTGAATCCAGAATACCTTGGGGGCATATCAAAGATTCTTCTTCAATGGCATTTTGTGATACAGGGAACCCTCATCTAGTCAACTATTTATAATCTGTCCCATTTATGCACCATTTACTGCTTTGAAAGGCATTGTGTGTGGTCTTTTAGATTAGACTAGACTATTTTATTCTAGGTTTCAAGTAAGTTATCATGATTCATGAATCGAACAAGGAACAGATAAGTGAACCCTAAAAATATACTGCATGAAACCATTAACAAACTACTTACTTATATTGATGCCCTGTCTTTCTTTCTTTCATGGATATGCACACATGGGCATTTCATGACTCTACATATGAACAATATGAATGCATGAAGTTGAAAACTAGGAGCAGGACCTAGCCTCTTGGTTGAAGCATCCCCTTCCCCAAGAGATCTAAATTGTTGTGGGATTGACCAAAAAGGTGAAGCCCTCATTCATGAGAATAAACTGGCATGTCAGAACTTGGCAGAGACTTCGAAATTCAGTCTGTCGTGAAATGAGGCATTGGGAGATGATTAGCTACTGCCTTGGTTCTTGAATAAGCACTGGGAGATTGTTATATATGTATAAAAGCAGTATTTATGAGGCATTGAGGGGAAATTTTGTTCGTTTACAGATGATGTAAGCATTTTGTTTTTAGAAACCTCAGCATGAAGGAATTGTTTTTGTATGTTAAGAGGGAAAAAATCCCATTTTGCCATTGTCAGCTTTTATAGATGCTTATGATCAATGGGTGGATGGATGGAAGAAATACATTTTAACCAGAGGTTTGTTTTTAAACAGTTAAGTATTTAGTATTGATATATTGTTTAAAAAATAATGTAGCAGTGTCCTCTTCTCAGAAGTTTTGCTCCGTTCCACTCTTTCCCAGACTGTTGCCATTGGAAATTCTGGGTTCAGTATTCCTAACACATCTGAAAGAATGTGTTTTTTGGGGTGGGTAGAGAAGGCTGTAGCAACATTAAGCACCTTATACACATATTGTACTTGATGTGGATTTACATAATTGAAGAATGTCTGTACTGGAGACATTCTGTAGCTGTGCATTGCTTAAATTATAGCATCCCATTACACTGTAGTTAAGGCCATGAGCAGCGGTGATGGCGCAGTGGTTAGAATGCAGTATTCAACTTTAACTCTGCTCACATTGCCAGGAATTCGATCCTCATCGACTCAAGGTTGACTCAGCCTTCCATCCTTCCGAAGTTGGTAAAATGAGAATCCAGATTGTTTGGGGCAATATGCTGACTCTGTAAACCGTTTAGAGAGGTACAGCACAATGAAGTGGCATATAAATCTGAGTGCTGTTGCTATTGCTATTTTTGCATAATAATTGAAGGAACGATCAAGACCCAAGACTATGAAGTTGCTTCCTGCAGCTTTGTGACTAAATCAACTATCGTTATAGTTTTACTTCCAGAGGAGACATTCCGTATTATAACATTGCTAGTATATCCCAAAGGTGCTTTTCAAAAGGCAGTTGGACTTTCTTTGCTTTTTCCTTGAAAACGTTTTACTTCTGATCCAAGAATTTTTTTCAGTTCATGGAAAAACTGAAGAGTTTTTTGGATGAAAAGTGAAACAGAAAAAAACCAAGAAAATCCAGTTGTCTTTTGAAAAGCATCTTTAGGACAACCATGACATGGATGGTTGATAATCTCCATAGACATTGCTAGTATGGACAACCAATGTAGACAACTGTACTAAATCAAGATTTGTATATTGACTTAAAAATAAAAGCCTTTTCTACATACTGGCACAATCTAAACTCAATGCTTATACCCCATTTCTCCATTATTTCTTGGATCTTAACTATCCATTCATCTCCAGCTCAGTGAGAAGGATGGAGATGAGCAATAAGAACACTCTAGTGGCAATTGAACCCTACAGCAAAAGATATAAGAGAGTGAGACCAGTAGCCATGTAGAAATGCCATGAAAGATACAATACTGATATGCCAATGACAGATTTTTAAAGCCCAAACAAAGTGGACTTTAAAGTGTTATTTGTGCAGGACAGAGTTTGATGTGAAATCTGAAATCAACTTCTGCCTGGCAAAATAGTTTTACTCAAGTACACAAAGCCCCACTTGTACTAGTAGCTGAAAGACTTCAAGACAAAAGAATGCCTCTTCCATTCTATTATTCTATTGCTATTCCATTCTTGCCTTGAGTTGTACAAGTCGTGTGTTGGCGAGCATTTGATTATGCTGGATTTATTTTCAGATGTCTCAGGCTGTTCTTATTAACTGCCATCGCTTTGATTGAAAGTGCACAACAGATTTCTGCATTTGTAGCACCCTGCTTTGCATGCCTAAACAGAACTCTTTGGAGATGCAGCTGGGCAGACCTGGCCCAGTTTTAGCCTGAATGTCGCTACGGCTGAGCAGTTGTGAGAAGAGACTGAAGACTTAAACATCAAAGTGGGCTGAAGGGAGAAAGGTTAACAAGAGGGGATGTAAATATTTCCTTTAAAAAAAAACAACCCATTCCTATGGCTATTTAATGCTCACCTGTTCTATGGATTCGTCTGATAGAGGCTCTTGCAATGAGCCTCTGGCACAGGAATCTTCTCAAAAGGGTTCATCATCTTTGAATGAATCAAGATTAAGAATAAACCCAGCCATTTTGTTGAAACTAAAACAGTTTCTCATAACGCCCAAGCTGACTTCTCCTGGAAGCCAACACGCAGGTCAGAAGAGCAGTGGCAGCCGGCTGTTATTGTTCTACTACACTTTATTCACAGCAACATATGCTGTACTGACTCAAATAGACTCTTAGCAACCACATAGGTAGATTTTCTCCATGACAATCTATCCCTAACCTTCTGGTCTTCCAAAGTTGTACCCATCCCTACCATTTATTTATTTATTTATTTTCAAAAATTTTATACCGGCCTTCTCCCCGAAGGGACCCAGGGCGGTGTATAGCCAGAATAAAAACACATACACAAACACACAAATAAAATTAATAAAATATCTAAACATGATGGCTGAATTTAAAATCAAAGATTAAAAAATCCATACCATAACGGAGTCTATCCACTTTGCTTATTAGCTATCCTTCCCCGCCTGCTCCCTTCTCCTTTTTTCAGCATTAGAGCCTTTTCTGAGGAGTGAAATCTTGGCATATCACAGTAGGATAACTGGCTACTTGTGCCTCAAGTGAGAATTCTGGATTGATTTCTTTGTTGATCTGTTTGATTGTTTTCTTGGCTGTCCATGGTATTCTTAAGAGTCTTCTCCAACACCAAGTTGAAAAGTATCAATACTCTTTCTATCCTGTTTAATTAGACTGGGTTGCTTGAAATTGTCTTGAGATATATTTTTTTAAGAATGAAGAGTGAGCTAGATGCATCACCACCATCAAAGAGTATTTGAAGTCAGTGAGATTTAATACAGTACTCCCTCAATCTAAGATCACGTTAGCCCCCCCAAAAAAATCAGGGAAGACATATTATTCTTGTTGTGTTCATTTGTCATTATTTAATTCATTGTTCTGTTTTACTTCTGTTCTGTTTGCTCTCCTTTCCTTTTCTTCCTTTTCATTATTGTAAGCTCCCTAGTATAGGCCCATGGTGACGGCGAGATAGGTGGCAAATAAATTTAACAAATAAATAAAAAAAATAGTTTTAATGATAATTCACTGACTTGAATGAGAACTAGTTCAGCCAGAGGAGGAACCAGAGATACATTTTCAGCACATTTAATGAGTAGTTCTCACTTCTTCCTCTGCTGCAAGTAGGTGGAGCAGAACTATAGTAATTGCAATTTAAGAAACAAGTCCACAGAAATTTCTTGAGAGCTGAATTTGGAAAGTTTCCAATCTCCATCACTTATTTTTAAAATACATACTCACTCTGATTTAAGAAAGTCAAAAACACTTTAGTAAATAATGCAGAAATGTGAGAAGAAATTAAGAATCCTGGTTGTTCTATTGCGAGAAATCCGCCCCCCCGAGATGGTTAAATTTGACATGTTCCTGCTCTTGTAGTTTCATAACCAGAATGACATTTTGCAAATCTGAACTGTTCTGCTTTTCAGTTATTAAATCAAAAAACAAATGACCAGATCCTGCTTTTTTTTTAAAGTGGACTAATTCCTGCCCAAAAAAAAATCAGTCCATGCTTCTCCCATAAGAAACAAATTAAAGTAATATAATTAAAGTAGTCGTAACGAATTAAAAGGGCTTCAAACATTATGTAGTGATAAACTGCTAATGGGGATGCATGTCCCTTAATTAACAAGGAGCATCACATTATTCTTAAATGTCTGGCTGCAGAATTGCCTCGTAAATTGGCTTGTTAAACACAGGACACCTTTACATTAGGGATTTGCATGCAGCTTACAAGTAGAATTGCTGTGAGTTTAACTCTACCATTAAAAAGGTGAAGCATTGCTGGGAAGAGTGTGGTGTATGTTCCCTTCTATCTCCACCATGCAATTTTCTTCCTGAATCTCTGAGCACTTCAAAAGAGGTAGGGCATCATTAAAAACTGGGATTCCTCTGTGGCTTGAAAAATGCTGTCGTATGTGGCAACCTTGTTAAAAACAGTTGCACAGAATGCAGAATAACGTCCTGTCAGCACAGGTGAAAGAAGCAGCTAATTCCCTATCTGTAACACAGATACATGGTATTTATGCACATTGTCCAAAATTGCATCTTCGGGAAATCCGTATCTGGATTTCTGGATTTCTCTCCTCCTAAAATAGTCATTTAGGAGTCAGCAGTGTGTGTATGTGTGCACGAAATGTTAATGTTCAGAATTTAGATGACATTTTTTGATGAAACATTCTAAGAGGAAACATGTTAGGCCACCTTTAAAATTGCTGGTAAATTCAGCATCTTCATGCACCATGTAGTCCTATGCATGTTTTTCAAAAGAAGTAAGTTCTGATTTTTTTTTTAGGGGGAGGGACTTAGAGTAAGTGTATTAAGGGCTGCAATCTATTATGTCTTCATTTCTTCAGTTTTTTAAGATGGAATATTGTAGGGCCATGCAAGCACATCGTATTCAAAGATCGAAAAGTGCTTCAGGAATGTCTGCTATTTCTTAAAGCAGTTGTGTATTTTTCAGAAATATGTTGCTGCTCCTTGTAGAAGCAGCGGTAGCAGCCACAGCAGCATGATCTCAGGACAGGACAGATTTTTAAAAAGTTGTTCCAAACAAATTGATCTTTTTTTCTTTTTGAATCAGAAGTGTTATACCGCTCTAGAATGTTTTTTCCTAGTAAATATTGAGTCTGATTATCCCCCAAAATTGGCTGAGCGTTACTGCTAGTCATTCTCAAAATTCGCAAAGTCCCTGGCACCCTTTCACTCCTTTATTTTTACAAATTACAAAAGTAAAAAAATAGCCGTGTGTGTATATATAAAAAAATCTGTGTTTGTTTATCCAAATGTTATTATCGCAATACTTAATTGAACAGATCGCTTTCGTAAACATGATTTATAGTTCTCTTTGTGTTTTTTCCTGCTTCTGCAGTATAAGCAGTATAACCTGCTTTTTAATTTAACTAGTGCTATACTGGTTCAGATTCTGTAAAGCTTCAAATTCCCATTTCAATTACTTTCAGCTAATGGCAATTGTCAATAAAGCATCAATCTATTCCATACTTTTACTCTTAATGTTCCATTTTCAAAATGAATGAATTAATCCCCCAATTTAATCATGGTGCGCAGGAACTGCAAAGTGCCAATCTGCCAACTCATTTTTTGGTGGCTAACAAAGTTCCTATCTGTAAAAGTTTTTTTAAAAAAATTCTGTCCATAAGTATAAATTCCTACTTCTTTAAGGTAAACTTTGAGTCATGTTTAAAATAAACAAAAAATGTGAAACATCTGAATTCTGGCATTTTCTTCTGCCCTTCGCTAGTCCGTATGTTATTTTACTTTAAGTTTGAGGTCATTCTCTGTGTCTTCCATTACCCATTATTGCTTTTCGTTATTTGACTTATTGGAATATTGGAGTAAATCACAAATTATACAGAATCCAATTGATATGATATTATTCAAAGTGGCGATATGTTCACAAAAATTCTGGGGTGTTTTATCAGAACATAGAAATGGGATGTAATTTTTATGGATTAACGTAGTGAGAAATTTTGAGAGAACTAGCATGTTTCTTTAGAGTGACTTTTTGATACGCACGAAAGGAGATAAAAATCCTTGGTTGATTAATAAACTTTGAAAGTTTATTTCAAAGCTTATTCTTTCAATCTTTTTGAAAGATTAACAAATGGTTCTTGTAAGAAATGTTTCATCTTTGTTTATAGACTTTTCCTATTTGAAAATGATTTGTTCTGATTTAAAGTCCTCCAGAATTTATGAATATATCTGTATCTGTA
Source organism: Pareas carinatus (assembly GCA_032468095.1). NCBI lineage: Eukaryota > Metazoa > Chordata > Lepidosauria > Squamata > Pareidae > Pareas > Pareas carinatus. Next base: position 143,504 of record JANHFO010003431.1, on the reverse strand, counting down.
TCTATATCTGTATCTATGTCTGTATCTATGTCTGTCTGTCTAGGTCCAGGTGTGTTTGGGTCTTTTCCCATGTAGAGTAGAGAGTCTCTTGGTGACGTTTCGGCAAGGTCTCACTTGCCACCTTCAGGCTGGTGCTTTTGACTTCTTGCTAGTCTGAGCAAAGTGTGATCAGAGTTGCCTTTTATCTGTAGGGTTTGGTGTGCTGGGCTGATGACTGGGTTGTTCTTTCTCGATTGGTTACTGGAGTTGATGTTGGTATAGTGGTCTTTTGTGTTGTAATGTCCTGGGTCTTTGTGTAGTGATTGCTTTTCCAATAGTCTCCTGTGTTTTAATGACTTGGGTAATGGGTTGTTTGAAGGTGACCTTGTGAGTTCTTTTGATGTGGAGTCCT
>JANHFO010003431.1:120687-132034 GCA_032468095.1 Pareas carinatus | reverse complement strand
CGGTGGAAAAATAAGACATCCCCTGAAAATAAGACCTAGCACATCTTTGGGTGCAAAAATTAATATAAGACAGTGTCCTATTTTCGGGAAAACACGATAGCTGAGACTCAATATCAGGAAGAGGAACTACCTGTACTCTTTCAATAGTTGTCCTCTATTTGTTTCTCTTTGACTACAATTGTTTAATGCTGCGTATTGTCACAGCCTGTTAGTCAAAAGTGGCATAGGTTATAGAGAAGCTGTTAAGAAAATTTTGCTATATTTCTTATTTTCTCCTTTGCAATGGAAATACCATACGGTTTCTCTTTCCCCTAACCAAATTATAAGAAACGGAAGAAAATAGCTCGCTAAAAGAAGTGTCCAGTCTGTCTGGCTGCCAATATACAAATGGCCGCGGAGGTGAGGAGCTTAGCAGCCAGATTTAAGCTCTGCATCTAAGGCCAGTTGGAGCTCAATATATTGTTGACCTATATATTATTGTTGACATTGATGTTCCTTTTTCATGGATCATGAATTGTCCAGACGGAGGGACTGGAGCCAGCACAACAAGGAAAGCACTTAAAAGTCTTGGGCTGCTCTAGTCGGTGGCAATATGGAATTTCTGCGTGAGGAGGCATTCTCCGCAAATAGTATCTATCTCTCTGCTGACATCTTCATCCTCTGCCATCTTATTCTCTGGCTCCTCTGTTTTGTTCTGCTCTTCTTTGTACCCTTTCGGTTTCTCTCCTCTGTCAGAATCCTATACAACTGTTGCCCTTTCCCGCCATTTGCTTTCCAGATAGTTTCCCTATTTCCATCCTGATTTCCAGCACAGGATTCCATCTTCCTTCTCCCTATTCCTCATCCTAGCCTCCTCAAGTTCAGCAAAAAATAAGAGAAGGGTTTCAAAAGGTTTGAGGAGTAACATCTGCCTTGGGAGGAAGGAGGATGCCGAGATGGCATCTAAGGATGCCATCTCGGGTGCCAAGCATGTCAGTGGACTATATCATTCTGGGTGAATTTCACCAACTTTTTTTATTAGGACTTTCATTCAAAATAGAAAGAGGCATTCCTGTTCTTTCCTGGAAGGATTAAAAATAGAACATGGATAGAGAAAGAGCCCCAAAGGCCATAAAATAAGATTTTAAAAAATCTAAAATAAAAAAGGGCAAAGTTGGTAATGTTTGTCACGTTAAAAACAATCAAGTGATTACTGCCTAAAGGAGTCCTAGGTAGAAGAAATCCTATATAGAACTGCTAATGCGGAAGCTTTGTTTGCCTGTTTGTTTTTCTTTTAAGAAACTATATTTTTGGGCTTTGGTAATGAGATAAACAAGACAGTGGCAGGCTGGGCATGGTGTTATTAATATACAGATAAGGCAAATGACAATATGAACAGCTAAGAATAGCTTGCACGGAACACTCAGTCATCGTTCAGCTCTTCCTTTAATGCTTGCTCCCTCTAGAGGTCAGATTGGAGAATAACACATGTTGTGAGCAGAAAGTGGGAGATGGAATTAGAAGCTCCTTTATAGGAATGCAGTGTAATCAGTGTCAAAAAGAGTTCTGTGCAAAAGGGATATTTTAGAGGGCTATTTTTAAAGGAAAGCGTCTCCTCAAATGTGAATTTTATATAACATTTAACATTGTTCATTATCAAAAGCGCTCTCCCAGTTCAGGCTCAAGACTTGAGGGAGTTGCATGACTAAAGGAACTTCCCCTCCAGATGTCTGGGCTGTTTATTAGGGGAAATGTAGTCCTGAAAGATGGTCCATTGGGGTAGGGTTCTGTTAAACTGACTATACTCTCTCTCTATTTGAAAATGTGTTGTGATGTATTCACATGTGCCAGCCCCTTTTGTTTTTCTCAGCTCCCTCTTTTTCCCACTGCAAAAATATGTAGTCAGCATCTAGGAAAACATCCCCACCTTTGGGTGTGGGGAAAAGGGGGTGTTTGGCTGTTTTTTCCCCTGCATTTTGGACCAAGGCAGCGCTAAATAATGTCTGACTTCTATTCACTCTCTGGTGTTCCATGTGCCTGCTTTGCTCATTATGACCAGTGCAAAATGAACAGCTGAGTGAGTCATTCCATTTCCTGGTGGACGTGTTCATAATGTCCTCTAAGCTGATATCTTGAACTCCCTCTTCCTCCTCCTCCTCCTCTCACTCCACCGTTCCCTATCTTTGCAAGCAGTCGGAGCAATTAATCACAATAATGTCATTTGAAAATTAGGTCTCTTCAACTTAAGAGCTCAAAGCCTTTTATATTAAAAGAAAAGGCTGGCGTTTTTGTAATGTGCGTACGGTGTTTGTGTTCTTTCCCATAGACAGGAAAACCATGAGATTACTGATTAAAGGGGGAGAGTGCAATATAACCACTATAACTGAGAAGTAATCATTTTTATCTGCAATTTCAGGTTGCTCTTTAAAAGGCCGTTATGCACTAGAATAGGTTGAGAGGTGTGCATAGCATGTTCATAGGCATCAGTATGGAAGCGTTATAATCACAGGAAGATATAAGCTTGCCTTATTCCAGATCAAGCAGATGCAATCTTTCATTTGCATTCCTTTAAACATTTTAATTCTGCTTTCCTAGTTAGAATTTTCTTAGTGTTTTTTAAAAAGACTGCTACTCTCTATGGCAGCTACCATGGCCTGCCTTCCCCCCTCCCTCACCACCATCCCTGAAGGCCCGGCCAATGGACACCCTCCAGACCCCACTGCATACTCCCACTGTGCCCCCCACCGGCCCATGGGCTGCCTGTTTGACATATATGCTCTTTGGTAACAGATACTGGTAACCAGGGCCTCTGACAGAGGTATAGAACTTTTCCATTTTTTTTGCTATCGGAACCATAGAATCAAAGGAATGGCCCTTTGATGTGAAGCGTATACCTGTCTCTGCATTAAAGATTCCAAAGTACAGGAATTCCAGAGCTTAAGATGTATGGTCTCTGCAACATCAATAACACTAAATCAAGGACAGTCAAGATGGCTGCGTTGTCCAAAACCTCTGTGACATCAGGGTGATCAGCTAGTGGCATTAAGAAAAAGAGACAGAGGCAAAGGAGGGTTTGAAACCATGAGGAAGCAGATTTGATAGCATTCTTTCACAAGATTGGCAATAAACAAGATTTAGGCTGCACATTTAGATACACATTGTAAAGAATGCAGCTTAATGCACCTTGCTAAATATAGTGGTAATGTGAGTAAGGCTATACAGAATTGCAATGTATGTTTCTAGTTTGTTGTGTTGCAACAAATGTATCTTCTATTAAAAAATGTGGAAAATTTATTGGATAAAAATTGCAGCCCATACCCGCTCGAAACCACCCTATACAGGAAATGTTTTAAATGACTTATAAGAAATGCACAAGCTTGTGTTTTAACAAGCCCTTGAGAGAAGGGCTCCAAAGACACGGGAGAAGCTTCAGAAAATAAGGCCTTATTCCATTATTGTTCTTAACTCATGCTAGATAATGTTTTGTCAGCAGATCTTAAAAATGGCAATTGATATAAAAGAGTTGTGCTTTCAGGCACAAGAGCTTTAGGAAGATGAGACTGGAAAACATTAACCAAGAAAGATAAAAGAAGCGTGTATTTAATTGGTAGTGTATGGGAGGCAAAAATATTATGATAAAGAACTTGGTGGCTTACTAATTGTTTAGCTTGTTCTCTAAAATTCCTCATGGATGAAGGGACAACTCTACTTTCTCAATGGGGACTAGCTGCTCCGAAGCCATGTTTCCTGACCACTGTTCCTTCCACAGTGTTCAAAGTTCTTCTCCATTTTCTGAGAGATCTTTAGATTTTACTTTCTTGCCTTTTTATGTTGGAAATTTACTTGAGGTTTTCTTTCATCAAATCAAACAGGTATTTTTGGGAATTCATATTACTGGCCAAATGACAGGTAGATTCACTGAGCCTTGTTCAGATTCTTTGCAAGCAGCTTAAAGCATCTGTGCATAAGTAGTGCTTTGCTATTTGAAGAAGAAAATTAGCAGTGTGGAGTGGAGCAGATATCTGACGGTTGCTTCTCCGATGTTTCTCTTTGTTTCTCATGCAGGCATCAGTCAGAGTCGAATCTCCCACTGGCTGTTGCAACAGGGATCAGACCTGAGTGAGCAAAAGAAAAGGGCCTTTTACCGATGGTACCAGCTTGAGAAATCAAATCCAGGTAAACAAAATCAAGCTAAGATACTCTGACGTTTTCTCTAAACTATTACTTCTATCACAGGGTCGTGAATGGTGCTGGCTTCAACCAGCATAGAACACACACTCTTCCCACACTCTTTTCCCAATCTCAGCCTGTCAAAGATCATTATTTAAAAGTGGCAGCTGAGATGTTGGAGAACTTTACAAATAAAGTTTGGGGTTATTATTTTAATTAGACTAAGGAAATCTTCCCTAACTTGGGTGCTCTCCAGGTATGTTGGACTCCAGTTCCCACAATGCCAAGACCAAAAGTCATTTTGGTTGGGAATTTATAGAACTAAATTGTCACGCATGTGGAGGAGACCAGGTTAAGCAGTTGTGAGTTTTCCCACCACTTTCTGCTTTAGTTCACACCCTTGATTAATGGTAGCTATGTGGCCTGCTGACTAGACTAAGTAACCTTCTTTTGCAAGGCCACAGCTGTTTTTAAGGATGGAAGGAGAATAGCCAGGAGCATTTGTTTATTCAAAACATTTATATACCTTCCCATCTTAAAACCAATCTCTGGGCAACTTATAGTGCAACAAATAAAACAAAATATACAGATAAAACAAAAATAATAAAACAAGAACCAGAAAAAAACAGAAAAATCTGACACTACAGCCAATATTCCTGATGCAACCCATCACATTCTTCTCTCGGTATGACTTCATCTTATCCCAGCACCTGGAAGAAGACCTTTGTCTTGAGTGCTCTCCAGAAGGTAAGAAAGGTGGCATCTTGTCAGATTTCTAGTGAGAGAGTGTACCACAGGGTAGGGACAATCCAAAACTATCTTTCTGAGGACTCACAATGTGACAGTGTTTAAGGGAAGGGACCTGGAGTATGACTACTTATCTGCTCTGTTGGGATGGGCATATATCCTCAGGAAGTGCTGGTCCTGTGGATAACCTGAAAATATTTATATAGCTATCATGTCCTGTCCAGGCTACAAATTATTATTCAGTTTAGATGAAGGTTTCTTTTCATAGCTTTTTTGGAACGGTTGCATGCATGTAATCTACCCAGGTTGGAGTTTTCCCTCCTGGTGTAGAGCAAGGAGAAAGATGGATGTCCTAAAATATAAATAACTCAGAGTTAAAAATGAAATTTGGAAAGGATATCAACGGTCATATAGTTCAACCCCCACAGATGCAAGTCATCTATTATTGAAATACCCTGCCAGGTGACCATGCAGCTTCTATTTAAACCTTCTTACAAATAAAACAACTTCTGACAACGTGAACTATTCAGTGATAGAAAGAGAGCTTCAGACGATAGCATTCCATTCTTCATTAGAGTGAAGAAGTTGCTGGACAAAAACCTTTGAAAGTGCAAAGCAGTGTGGATTATTGGATGGCTTTCAAATGGTGATGAAACTTCTGTGAGACTTTTATTTGCCTAAGATTTCAGAAAGGAAATTCCTCTTGCCCTGAGTTTCCCTTTTTATTCTTGACTACCAAACTTCAAAAGGCAGAGCCAAACAAAGCTTGGGGGAGGGAAATGTAATTTAATACTGTTACTGTGCATTTTTTAATAGGTTTTGGGTTGATTTTTCTGCAGTTGCATGATTCTCTTTCCTCAGCTGGTGTTCTTGCAATAGACAAATAGGTTGCATTTTCTCCTCATAAGATAGGTACATGTGAAAGGAGGGATCCATGTATTGGTAATAGCTATAAATTATAGGAAATACTACCGTGTTTCTCCGAAAATAAGACCTACTTACATTTTTGCCTCTCGCTGGAATATAAGGCACCCCCGAAAATAAAACCTCCCCGAAAATATTATTTTCGGGGGATGCCTTACTTTCAGGGAAACACGGTAGATCGCCCACCTCCACCACCAAATAACACCTGGCCCCGGGCACTCCGAATTTGCGCGCTTTCAGCCAGATGGGAAGCGCTTTGGAAGCGCTTTGGTTAGCCGGCGCCTCCCATCTGGCTGAAAGCACGCAAATTCGGAGCGCTACAGTTTTCAGCCCACCCGATCTCTCTGCAGCCCTCTGAATCAGATAAGGAGCGCCTGAGGCCGGGTGTTTTTCGGGGTTGAGGTGGACGATCTGCCATGTTTCTCCAAAAATGAGGCATCCCCCGAAAATAAGACCTAGCCCATTTGGGAGCAAAAATTAATATAAGACAGTGTCTTATTTTCGGGGAAACACGGTAGGATTTTCTGTGAATGTTATTTTTTTTTGATGCAACAAAGAATATAAACTAAAAATATATCAAACACTAGGTTAAGTGATCAATTTGCAAACTACATTTTAAAGTTTAAAAACTAGATTCAGTAGGTAAAGTTGTATTTCCTGGTGAAGTATTTATGAAAGATGGGGAATGAATAGAGATATTCTAAGGTATGAAAATCTTGGCAGAAAGATAGTTGGTAGTATGTAGCTTATTGAGTGAAATAAATGTTGAAAGAAGTGAGAAATTGCTGTGTATGAGAGTTTGCTTCTGTTCATTTTGTATTGTGGAAGGTAAGAGTTGGATATTTTGGAAGAAACATAAGAGTAAATCAAATGTAATGGGAATGATTACTTAAAAACATGTGTGGTAAGACAAGATGATAAGGTCAAGAATACATACAGTAACTTCTGAATAAATATGGATTGAATATGAAAGTGAGTCATCAGGGTGGAAAGAAATAGATTGAAATGATGAAATGAATCAGGATCAAATCACAAAAAAAAAACTTAACAAGAGTAAATGGGTTGAGAGAAATGGATAAACTGAAAAAGTCATGATGTGATGGAATTGATAAATGAAAAGTTTCAAAACAAAAAGCAATGTTTGAAGCAGTTTACCGATGTAAAAATAAGAATGATTTTCAGGAAATAGTAGTATAGAGAACTATAGTGGATGTCGTTGATATGTTAGATTAATGTCTATGTTCTTATTGCATGCCTTTATTTCTTTGACTTACCATTCTTTACTCCTTTTGTCTTTCCTTTCTCTCTTGGTAGGCATCCCATGAACGTTATGAACTTTTTGTGTTGCATATCATTTTCGTGCAGAGATACAGTATAGAATTTCTGGACATTTGCATTTCACTTACATATTTGATAAGTAACCATAGCCGTCTATCAAACAGGCACAGTTAAGAAAGACTTAGCACTCAGGTTTACAATATTAAAAAAAAGTATGTAAAAGGAAGAATTGGTAGGAATGATGAGGGGAAACACAAAACACACCTGTTAGCTTTTGGTTGCAGATTACTTATTATTTAAGACACTTCTCTGACCAATGTATAGGACCAGGTTGATAATTCTCTTACCATTGTATGCTTTAGAAGAGCATAAGTAAATGCAGTCCATGGATTGGTAGCTGAATAAATAGTAAAGTCTTTTATGTATCTTTCTGTTTGAAAAGGTCATACATTTTCTGAGAAGTTTTGGATTCAGACTTGAGTACTGTTACAAAGGTAGACTTTTAAGCCACTCTGACAGATATTGCAGTACCCTTGTTCTGACATCCAGAATGTTAATTCATTTGGTCTGCCTTGATTAGTCTTTTTGGCAAATAGGTAGCCGGGCAGCCTCTATGAGTCGATGAGTGCATAACCTTGGCAGCGCTTTCCGTCTCTTTCTCCAGGTCGTCACCAATTTAAGCAGACATAGAGATGTGATGGCTTTGGCTTGCAGTCCAGGCATAGCTGTCTGCATTTTTAAAGCAAAAATGCCAGAGCATGGGCTCTGTCCCAAGCTTGCTTGGACATGTATGGCTTTGTTCTCTGCACGGGGAGGAAAAGACATTCCTCTTCCATAAGAAAGAAATTTGCTCAGCTTGTTCGTGTTTTAGCAAGGCTCCAGTGTGATTCCCTCTGCCTGGCCTGCTATTTTAAGGGACAGGCTAACAATGAAAACTGTCTCACTGTCCCATCAAACCCATTTAAGCAAATGTTTTAAAAGTCCCCTTCCCTGTGATTTTCCTCTTCAAATTTTGTGGATTGATTTTCTTCCTCCCCCTGGGTTTCAGGAATGGGTTCTAATAAGTTAGCTTCAACCTTTCTTCTAGTCTTCATGAAAATGCAGTGAACTTCTAAAAGAGGAAAAGAGTGAAGTTAGGGAGCAGGGTGTCAGGGGAAGGACAGTGAGCCAATAAAGGGATTCCTTGCCTCTCTTTTAATTTATATTTGCATAAATTTATATTTATATTTGTATCTATCTTGAGAACAACCTCAATCACCCTAAAAGCTGCTCAGGGTCATTTTGCAGGGTGAGATGGGTGACATATAAATTTAATAAATAAGTAAATAAATGGGGGAACCCCGTTTGAAATGCATATTTTCCCAAGATATTGCTGCTTCTAAGTGTGTTGAGCTATAATTTCCTGTTCCTGCTCAGCATTATCTTTATGGGAAATAAAGAAATGTACATCTAGGTTTGGGTTTGATGTTAACCATCCTTATTGTGGATGCATCTCTTTCTCTTCACTTACACTGCCAGATTTCCGGAACTTCTGGAAGCACTCATTAAGAATACACAAGCATTTGTTTTTGAAAGAATTTCATACATACATACATACATACATACATACATACATACATACATACATACATACATACATACATAGAAAATGTATGCTTAAGATCCAAGGCATACTGTAATAAAAAGTTCTAAACATTCTCCCAGTATCAGTCAATATGGAAGAAGCACCAAATAGCGCTAATATTTTAGGAAAGAACAAGATGCAATTCACAAGTGGTAGAAGAGAATGCAGAAGGAAGGGAGGGAAGAAAATATATACTTAGAAAAGTCATTTTCTTGGCATCATCACCATCTGAAGTCTGGCTGGAATGAGATAACATAATCAACAACACCATCTTTATAGAACTAGAAGGGAGCAAACCTATTGTGAATAGAATAGTCACAAAAGAAATTAGTGAGTACATGAAGAACCCCAAAGAATTCTTAGAAACCTTTCGGCTACCTCCACGTCAGTTCACATTTATAATAGGTATAGTTATAAATTATTGTCTAAGCAATGGATTCATGACTGAAGCACAGCTGCAAGTCTTATAATTTCAAATTTGACTTGACATTTTGCCAGGGGCTTCACTTGTTCCCATTAATTCCCAGCTTTGAAACCACCACTGTTTCAACTCTAATTTTATAGTGCTAGCAAACCCAAAGGAACATGACAAAGGTAGTAATGCAAAAAATATATGAGGTGGGGAGAAAGGGAGTGACTTCAGTAGGCAGTACCATGAAAACTGGATTTATTTAATATCCATGGGACAATAGCTAAATTTTGGGGGCTGGGGAATTGGGAAAATGAGTTTAGAGAGTTTAGAAAGTAGTGGATTTGTTAGAATCCATGTTAGAATGTTTTGCTGCAAATCCACCTTGTAATTTTTGTTCATTCTTCTAATATCAACAGTTTTGTCTGCTTTCTATTCAAAATGCCACAATCCTGTTAGGTATTAGCTTGTTTGTTACAAATATTTTTAGGAAAAAAATGAATCCTAACAGTTTACACAAAAATGAAAATATCAAAGCAAAGCATTCCAATACCAAGGACTGCTCATGCAATCAGCAATCCAACTCAGCTCCTTAAAGTCATTCAAAAAGACAACTTCCAGAAGGCTACTAGGAAGGCACTAGGTGCATACAGGTAGTACTTGACTTATAACAATTCATTTAGTGACTGTTCAAAGTTACAATGCCACTGAAAAAAAGTGACTTATGATGACTTACGACCGTTTAAGCATCCCTGTAGTCATGTTGTCAAAATTCAGATGCTTGACAACTGACTCATGTTTATGATGACTGCCATATCCCCGGGTCATGTGATCACCTTTTGTGACCTGACAAAGTCAATGGGGAAGCCAGATTCACTTAACAACCCTGTTACTAAATTAACAACTGAAGTGATTCACTTAACAAATATGGCAAGAAAGATCATAACATGGGGCAAAATTCATTTAATAAATGTATCTTAGCAACAGAAATCTGGAGCTCAATTGTGGTTTTAGGTTGAGGACTCCCTGTGTTTGGGAGCAAGTTGTTCCATAATAAGATCTTTATAGAAAACCTCTCTCTATTCACCGTTCTCTATTTGGGAGAGGAGTTCACTCGTTTTCAGGTATGGGAAAGAATCCTAAGCTTCCCCTCCTTCATGGATACATACATCAGACAGGTTTCACTTGGAGAAAATGAATCTTATATTGCAGCTCTCCGTTGCCAATAACTTGGCTATGGCATTTTGTATCCACTCTACCTTTTGAATCATTTTCAGGCAGCACCACTAAGAGAGGGTTCTGGCAATCTCCAGATAGATATGAAATTGGATAACAGCCTCAAAGGTTCGCCCCACTTTTGCTGTACTTGTTTTTCTAGCGAGGGCTAAGAGTCCAAGTGTACTCCCAAGTCTCACGCTAGCCCTTTTTTTTATGGAAAGAGTTACCCATCAAAATTGTTGCTGGAAGAAGCTATGGAGAATAGAAGAAGAGGACAGAAACAGAACGTTGAAAGAAAATGGAAGTTGGAAGAAAAAGGAAGTTGGGGACGAACCCAGATATGACCGGGTCTTTGCGGCCAGAAAATGGCGCAGGTGACAGGAAGTGAACTGTGAATGGGTGTTCCAGCAGAGCTGCAGCAACTAGCTACATGCAAGCCGTGTGGAGGCTGCCAAATATCCCACTCTTTCCTTGTAAAGTGGGTTTTAGTTCTAGCAGGTAGCCGTGTTTTTCCTTTTACAGGGAGTGGGGTGACAGAGTCATCACGTACTGAATTGAAAGTAGACTTTGAAGCAGCAAAGCTTTCAGGGTTGCAGCCAAGTGATCTAATCTCTTGGCTGTGCTGCTTTTTTGCATGACCGTTTCTGATACTTAAGAGGAGGAACTGCAGAGCAGGGAAAACGTGTTGTGTTTTCAGAAAAGCAGGCCTGTCAATAATAAGTGATTTACATGGAAGCATGGAAATATTGCTGAAGAAAATTTATAGATTTTTTTTTGGTCTTTCTTTTTAACTAAGAAGCATCATTGAAATGCTTGTCTGATAGAATTATTTGCGTCTGTTACCTAGAAGATAAACGGTGCAGAAGTTTGTTCTCTTTCCCATTCTGCTCTGATGTTCACCTCCCAAAAAGAGAGATTTTGCTTTTATTTATTTATTTATTTATTTATTTATTTATTTATTTATTTATTTATTTATTTATTTATTTATTTATTTATTT
>JANHFO010003431.1:85678-105473 GCA_032468095.1 Pareas carinatus | reverse complement strand
GTGGGTTGGTGGATGAATTGGGGGGGGGGTTCAGGTTTTTTTTAATCTAAAATGTTCTTTTCTTGAGGTTTTTGGAATAGTATGATGGGAGATAATATTCTATAAATCTCAGTAGAAGTGATGACTACTTCTTAACCTATTGGTTGGCTTCATTCTTTATTGGAGAGAGCACATATAAACCTTTCAGAAATATCACACCTCCTTCCCACTCCACCCCAGTTTTTAGACCAACGTGATTATGTACTGATCTGTCTAGATATCTCAAACTTCAGTTTTCTTAGGTTCAAAATAGAGAAGACAACAATGGTCACGGAATCTAATTAGAATCAGAATCAGACTTTATTTTGCCATGTGTGTCAGGACACAGAAGGAATTTGTCTTCAGTGATAGTGCTCAATACCTACATACATACATAATAAGAGTACAATCAAGATACATTCATAGACAATTTGAATATATAAGCATAATCACGATCATTTGTATATATAAGCATATCTAGGCATAATCAATTGTGTATATAAGCATAAGATTCATAGTCTTAAAGTAAGTAGCATTCATTATGTCATGTTATAAAGTGTGGACATCATGTCACAAAAACCTGTTTCATCCTGTCACAAAGGACACCCTCCACACTACACTATCCTGTAATAAGTCAGCTGTTTAGTAGGTTGATGACATGAGGGAAGAAACTGTCCTCTAGTTGTTTTGGTTTGCAAGGCTTTGTAGGGACGTCCGGAGGGAAGAAGTTGAAACAGATTATGTCCAGGGTGTGAGGGGTCCATAATTATTATCGCCGCTCTCTTTTTGGATTGTTCAGTGTACAGATCTTCAATGGAGAGGAGTTTTGTAGCAATTATCTTTTATTATTATACTCAGGTTTGAAGACCATTTAGAAATTTCAGCTGTAACAGTATGTTATTTGAGGCAAAATGATCAAAACAGGTGATATCTATACCAGTTGAAATTCTGGCTCCAGTTGAAGGTATTTTAAAGCATGGGTGGGTCAATATTTCAACCGTGGTATTAGCACACATATTCAGAGTCAGAGTAGGAGTCTGGAGGAAAGGTTTTAACTATATTTCCCTCCCCAAACAAGTAAATCCAAGATTTTTAGTAAAAGTTGCAGATACATAATATACATCTCTCCATCCATTACAACTTTATTGCTGATAATAAGGTTCTTTTTACAGTTGCTTTGGCAGCAGCTATGAAAAAGCTCTATGATTTGTCATTTAGGCATGTGTTAACTCTGTGAGTCATCATATGTTGAGAAGCCCGATAGATATATTTTAATACAATGAATATGACATTGGAAAAGAATGACAGTGGAGATGAAGGAGAAGAATCATGGGCATTTAAGGTGCCTACTCATAAGCTGCAGGTGGACTATCCACACAGTGGAACTATTCCTTCCTACACTAAGTAAGCCAAGCTAACCTGTTCAGAAGGAAAACACTCCTTAGAAGGTGCCATTTTGACCAACAAGCTGTACCAATTTTTTCGTCATGGTGAGGAAAATTAGCTTTTCTCTCATGCTGTGTTTGAAAGAGAATGAAGATACGGGAGCAGGTGCCTTAAAACATTTTTCTTAATTTATTTGAGATGACACTTGAGCTTTAGATTACATTCATATTTTTTTAAACTAAAAATACTCTTCTATCATTTCTTTTGAATAGTATTGTTGAATATTGATTGAAAGTTTGTTTTGCAATCATTTGAATGTATCTATTTACAGGATCATTACCCTTTAAGACTATATATACATTCTTAAAATATATTAATTAAGTCAAGCCATTTGCAGCTGAACATGTGCTGGACTGTTCCATTTTCCTGTCCAGATTTTATTCTCTATGGTTTCTTTTAATAAATATAAAAACAATTACAAATTACTACAGGATAGTGTCCTGTGCAGTTTCTATAATGGATTTTAGATTAATAGCTATGACACTTTAATTCTATTCTTATGTGAATTTTAATATTCCACAAACACAGAACTAGACCATTGATTTCCCTAGCTCAGTATTATCAACACCTGCTTACAGCAGTTAATTTTCCAGAGTTTCAGACAGTTCTTTTAAAAAAAATGTTACATCTGCTATGCCACTAGCCTCATGTGCCTCCATATTTCTTGGCTACTGTAAATATGAGCAATGAATAATAGATTTCTCAACCAGAAGATGCTTTCTTACATATTTATTAAAATATTATTTTTATATATTAATTAGAGTATCATACTAGAAGCATGCTTGGAAATGTGTACATGTAAAATTTACATAGTTTGAACTAGCGCAGGCAACTTTGTGAGGACTAAGAAGCACGTTTTACTCTGTGTGGAAGCTGTCTCTAAGAAAATGGATGGAGCTGAGAGAAAATTGTTTTTAAAAAACACCTTTTAAAGATAATACATATAAACTTCTAATTTGTACTAGTGTTAGAATTTGCTACAGTAAAATCTATCAAATTTCTGTGGCAAACTAGCTATTCAACAGATTTGGAAACCACTTGAAACATTAAAAATCCTGCATGTGGCTGGAGGTTATACAGCATATTGCCCTCCTATTTTCAAAGAATCAGCACTCCAAGGAATTTCATTTCATATTGCATAGGGAATTTCAGAACATTTAAGTCGGAAATTGTAGGTACAGGTGTTATACCACGGGCATCTGGAGCCATGCTGATCAAGTGGCATAATTGGTTTTAATGGATGAATACCACATGGGTTAGCTGAAAGAATATCCTTTTTTCTCTTTGTCTTTCTACAGCTTGTATTATCTAAGGGAAACATTGCTGCCAAAATGAAGATGAGGGCACTGTATGTGTAGAGGAAAACAGGTAGTTGCAAAAAATGTAATCAATGAGAGGAAGAAACAGTTTAAAGTAAAGAGGCAGAGAAAAATGTGATTTTGATGGAAGTAAAGAATTGTTTTGGCAAAGAGTGAAGAGAGCCACAGAAAGAACCTCCCGCAGAATGAATGGAATTAAAACTAAAGTGGTGAATCAGTTTAGGATGAAACTGAAGTGAGGTAATGCTAGAAAGATCTATCTGAAGGTTTGTGTTAGAATGGTTATAATACAATATGTCAAAGAGGGGGGAGGCATTCCTGGAAAAGAAGGGCAAAGGACAATGGCCCACTTTGCTCTAGTGGTTAAGTTACCAGGCTAGAAACCCGGAAATTGTGAGTTCAAGTCCTGCCTTTAGTCATGAAACCATCTGGGTGACTTTGGACCAGTCATTCTCTCTCTTCTCTGTCCAACCCACCTCACAGGGTTATTATTGTGAGGTGAAGAGGAGGAGCAGGAAGGACTGTTAGATATGTTCACCCCCTTGAGTTATTTGTAAAAATAATAGAGGCAGGATACAAACAAACAAACAAATAAATAAATAAAATGGGAGTGCGTGCCAAGAGTATAAGCTTCCAGTAGAATCACCCAAGGTGTGAAAATCATCTCAGCTGCCCAGCTGCAGCAAACAAGTACCTGCCCTGTTTCTCCCCAAAATAAGACCTACCCCGAAAATAAGCCCTAGCATGATTTTTCAGGCTGCTCGTAAATATAAGCCCTACCCCCAAAATAAGCCCTAGGTAAGATCATCAGCCAGAAAGACACATTTACCAGAAGTGCGTCCATTGCAACTGGAGACAGAGCAGCAAAAATAAGCCCTACCATCAAAATAAACCCTAGTACATATTTTGGAGCAAAAATTAATATAAGATCTGGTCGTATTTTTGAGGAAACATGGTACATCAGGTAGGCACAATAGAGGAATTTCATACTGCACGAGAAACAACCGTAAACAACCCGTATATTTTACCAAGAAAACCACATGGATGGAGAAGATAAAGGGATTGCTGATATTGATATGCTGTAGGACTGTCTTCAGATGGTTCTCAATATGTGGCTGAATAGATGTGATTTGTTGGATAGGAGTGCATGAAAACGTCAGCTGTGCCTGGCAAGTGGAAGAATGCAGTTATTCTGAATGAAGGAAAGGATAGCAATTACAGGGAGATTAGCTTATTAATAGTACCTGGGAAGGTAGATCACACAATTCTCATAGAAAAAGTATGAGATCGGATGGTAAGCGAAGTGCTGCTGCTTCACCCCAGGCAAGGTCCTTGCCGATCCAATTGTTGTTGTCCTTTTGTTCTCAACTGGTCATTGAGAAGTAGATAAATAGGAAAAAGAAAAAATATCCTTCTTAATTTAGAGAAGGCCTATGATAATGTAAATAAACACATATTTTTAATTGAGTGGTGCCAGGGGCATCCATTCCTGGAGGGGCTCTGCTCACAATCACTCATGCCATAAACACTTCCTGGCTGGACTATGACATTGTGCTTTGTTCTTGAAAAGTATTTGGAAGCTTCACCTGGTTCAGAATGTAGTGGCAGACGCAGTATTGAGTGCATGGAGGTTACAAGGTAGACAGACCAGGAAACTAATGCCATGTAGGTCAATACTTCTTTTACTTTTAGTTAGCTACTGTAACAGAATTATGCAAGTCCGAATGTGCTTCCCACTCCCTTTCTTTGTCTCTGGATACAGAGACAGTTTACCTGAGATGTTTTCTCAAATTATTTTCTCGATCCAGACTCAGGCCCTTTTTATCCGACTGTTGCCTTCATAGTGGCTTTTTCTCTTGATCCTCTAGACTCTTTCATCTTATAGAACTCAGAAGTCTTTTTCCATTACGGTGCCTGCCTTACGGAGCAGTTTGGCCCACTAGCAAACCATAGGATGCCCAGACCTATAACATCCTATAGTTAGGGAGCAATAAACTGTAATATATGTAATAATATAAACTAAAAGAATATCTTGAGATTCTTCCCAGAAAGAAAGAGAGTGTTTCTAATTATAGTTTTCCTCTTTTCTCTTGGAATGTTTGTTCCAGGTTAACAAAGGGCAGGAGAAATGGGGAGTGGGGTGAAATAGAAGGGATTACAAGTGGAAGTTGTTTTCTGGACTTCAAAATCCATTAAAAGAATTTGGACTATTATGTAATAAAAATGGTATAGAAGCAACGAAAGGTACATTTACAAGTATGCTAGATCCTTTCGCCCTCCCTCTTTCTCTCTTTCTCATATACAAACACACAAACAGCTTCTGCAGCTTAGCCACTATCTTCTCTAATTGAAAAAAAAACCCCATTAGTCAATTAATTTCTATAAATACACAATCGTGTTCACTTGTCTAACAGATGCTTGTCTAAAACTGAGTTGCATCTGTACGTCTTAGTTGGTACAATAGGTTAGTGATGGAATAAAGGTGTGGTCTTCCATTTATACAGATTTGGAGTTCTTGCACAATCTGTTTCCAGGCGCCCACTTCAAATCCTCTCATGTGCTCCCTACGTCTTCTGTCACCAAGGCACTTTTCAACTTTAACAGACACCCAAACAAAAATTGTTATTGTGAGGTCAACTAGCACCGATGACCAGTCCTACTATTAGAATTGTGCAGATGGTGCAGTTAATTCAGCTTTCATATCTTTGCCCCATTCTCAGAAGTTTAGGTTTCCATCCGCAGGATATAGGACAGAGGCAGAATTTCCAAAGGCTTTATCCAGGTGGTTGGTAGGTTGGTTTATGCCTCGTAATAATCTTGAGGCTAGGAAGCTGCCTTGGGTGTCTTTCCTCTTTCATTTCCATCTGTCCAGTATGAGGTTTCCTCCAAATACCCTCTCTCCTCCTTCCCATTTTTCCTTCAGCCAATGCCTGTTCAGCATGTGATATGTTCTTTTTAAATAAACCCCTGTATCCCCGTTTCTCCAGCCCATTGAATGAAAACATTGGACGGTTTATAAGGCATATTTTGAAATTGGTTGAAGTTATTGTTGAAGATGCTAACGAGACTTGTTCCCCCCCCTCCCTCTTCATTCCTTTCTCCTTCTCCGCTTATGTAGGATGACAGCACTAGCCATAGCGACCACCAAGACCCTATCTCACTAGCCGTGGAGATGGCAGCGGTAAATCACACCATTCTGGCGTTGGCCCGGCAAGGAACCAGCGAGATCAAAACAGAGGCCCTGGATGATGACTGATGACGCGACGGAGGGGGAGGGCTCCCAGTTGAGAAAGTAACTTAGTTTTAGACGTAGCACCTTAGCAGCCTTTTTCCTGGTCCCCTAATATGTGTCCTTCTTTACAATATAACTTTGCAGTCTCTCGTACGTCAAGTTTGCCGTTTAGGGTCTTGTCCTGTGAAGATGGCATGGTGCCCTCTGACTCTGCATATAAACTCTCAGTATTAACTCCCAGTCAGATAATTAACCAAGCCGACTGACCTCCCTCTCCCAGTGCTCCCCCCTCAGCTAGATGAAAACCTTTGCTGCTCTGTCTTTAGCATTCCATGAATGTGCTTCCAGGTGTCGTAGGCAGCCCTCGATTCCCAGCCTTAGGCTAAATCTATAGAAAAACAACAATACAAACTTGGATTATCCTTCAGACTTCCTGGTGTTAACCCTTTTTATTTCCTCTTTGTTATTGTTATAAAACCAAAAGGAGACAATGGAGATTCAAGTGGTTTGAAGGAAAATGACCACTGGGGTTGAGAGTTTGGACAGAGAATGGGATAGTGATAAAGCTCAGATCTGTTGTCAATGTCTCGTTAACAGGTGCCAATAAGCTGGGCCTCTCTCGGCAGTGCAGCAATATAATCTTTACTGCTTTTCCATAGGATTAGTACTGTTTTCCAAAGGTCCTGACTGGTTGGGAATGAGAAGGGAAATGTCCACCAGCTTGTTTTGATGGATGCTTGCTGCTGATGTGGTCAACCTTCCTCTCTTCTTTGCAAGTTGCGTTATGGGAGGAACCAAGCATTATTATTATTTTTTAAATTCTGAGTTTCGCCAGTTAGGCCAAAGTTTCCATCTATAGAAGAAGCTGTGTCTCTCAATGAGATCCGCTATGGCTGCATTCCTTCCAACAAGTGGTCACTAAGGCTGATGGTGGCAAAGAAATGATGTAGGTGTGATTGGATCATTCACAGTTCTTTTTATCAGTTTGAGCTCTGCCAAGTTCATTAGGACAGAGTTTCTTACCGTTTTCGGCTTTGTGGACCGGCGGGGGGTGGGGTAGAAAGGGGATGGTTTTGCGTGGGCAGCCAGCAAGCACGGGCACACAGCTCCATTTATGCCAGCGGTGTATTAGGATGCACGTGCATGCACGCTCGCTGGTTGTTTCCATGGCCCGCTTGCAAACCCCTCCCAGCCCACTAGGGGTCTGCAGTCCACAGGTTGGGGACTTTGGGATTTAAACCCACATAATATACAATTATACTCTCAGCCACCCCCATGAAGAATCTCTTCTCTTGGGGAAAGACATGATTTATATACAAAGCTAGGATGAGCATTGGTGAAAGTGGATAGTTATTTTTACATACTCAGACATTCTGTGATGAAACATGTGAAGTGGCTCTCCAGTTCAACCTGTAATCAGAAGTTGCAGATAACTTGGTTTGACAAGTTTGTAATTGCTTACTTTCTCGTAATTCCCTGTCTCCAAAGTATGGTTCACTCTAGGGAAGAATTAAGAAGTAACTCCCAATATCCTTCCTCACTAGAGTTACAGAAAATATACATACCGTACATGTAAATTTCCATTATTTGCAGAGTGCAGTGATTTCTCTCTATTGTCTGTGGTGTTGACTCTCTTAAGATACCACATCATGATGTTCTTTACTTCTCTAAACCAGGCACACATTCTTTGTGTCTCTTTGTTCTATTCTTCTTCAGCAGCTGGAAAGCTGTACCTGTCTGAGCAGATTTACTAATTCTTGGAAGCCATATTACAGCAGGAACTAGATGTTGCCATGAGTCCGGGATTTAGTGGCTCTTGTGCTCCTGGGAAACAGGATTATTTTTTTACTTTCCTATTGTTAGGGCAATCTGAGATTGGATTCATATATTGGCTATCTAGAAAATTAGAAGTAGTGATTAAATACTGATGGAATATGAGATGAATCCACTTCTATATAGCAAAAGAAAAATCAGATTTGAGGGATTTTTTTGGTTTGTTTATCTTGATCATATGTAGCACTTTGGTATTTTTTCCTTAACTAAATATATATATATATTTGTATTTTGAGCATTTTAAAAATAAATATCCTTGGATAAATCAACAATAACATGCTGTAAGCTCATGTTACAGTCATCCAATAATAAAATTTAAACGTAGTCCATGAGGAACATCTCTGATGAAATGGGCCTGGCCAATAGCACCAGGTGATTCTCCTGCACAAGCCTGTTTTGAAATGAAGGAAGAAGGTGATTTGTAAGCATTCCTATAACCCAAGAAGTATTTTACCAGCTTTATCGTAGCATCTGGTTTTCCTCTTTCCTCTGCTCTTTTCACCACCTTAGTGCAAAGTTCACC
The DNA here is from genome assembly GCA_032468095.1 of Pareas carinatus. Lineage (NCBI taxonomy): Eukaryota > Metazoa > Chordata > Lepidosauria > Squamata > Pareidae > Pareas > Pareas carinatus. Next base: position 97,102 of record JANHFO010003431.1, on the reverse strand, counting down.
GAAATTCTTCTCGATTCGTTGTGCCCTTTGAGCTGCCTGGTTATTGGTGAACAATTAGTATTCTTCAGAAGGAAACTGACATGCTGACAGTCCCACGGTATAGTCCCCGCTGGGGCCACAGTTTCCAACATGTGGAAATGTGACTTGTCTGTGGCTTTGTTCCCTTCTGTGCTTTGCTGAGGCAGAGAATAGAAAATGGTAGAGAAGTGGTCAAAGGCTTAAAAATCTTCAGAATGTTGAAATGTGTGGTGCAATTCCTGAAATTGACAGACCTTTTGCTCGTTTTGGTATGTCAGCCTTGCGCTGGGCAGTTTTGATATTCTCTAGTACTTTATATGTAGCTATGGTTTCTCTCTTTCTTTGCATGTATCTTGAATGCTCAGAAATTCTATATAAAGAAGGAATATCTACCAAGATGTTGTTGCTTCATGTGGAATGTTACCTACTAGCTCCAGTAACTACATAGATTGGACTCAGCTATATAATTAGTAAGCAGACATTTTGAAAATAGATTGATGTGAATACATTTTTAAAATGTGACTGGCCATAAGGGAAAGTAAAATGACATCTTTTCAAGTGCCTGGAGCAGCTCTCTACTCTTTGACCTCTGCTTAAGAATAGTGGTAGCTTCTTTATGCTGGCCAGACCATCTAGGTAGCTTAGTGTGACCAGCTCATCAGCTCTGAAGCAAAGAAATATCTTTCCCATCAACTCTTTCTGGCTTTAATTACTAAGGTGTAATATGGAGCCCTTCTATATATGTCCTCTGTTTCTTTCCATGGATCTAGGGTAGGAGCCAGTTACAATCTCCATCCCACACTTTCTCCATCAGGATCCTTGGTGACGGGTTCTCATCACAGTCGCTTGACTCCAATTAAAATGTTAGAGCTTTGCTGGTGTTTGACAGTTTCACCTTACACATTTCATTGGTTATATTTTGTGTAATTTTTTTAAAAAAATCAACTGTTGATCACTAAAGCAGAAGCAAACTGTTGTCGTCTGTCTTGTTTGTCTATTGAGAGCAGGTAAACTCCATGAGGAGTTTTGACCTTAGACTCAGGGAAAAATGTAAGAGTTGTTTGATAGCTGCAGAGAGAATTTCTTCTTGTGACATTTACAAGCAAATGTGTCTCTCCAAGGCAGGTAGCAAAGAAGTGAAGTAACTTTGTTTTGTGGGCTAAATGACCTGGTAAAATATAGCTACTGCAGCAGAATTTTATATTCTCATTGCTGCGATGGTAATATCCTAAATTGAGAAGCATTGATGATATGAAGTCATCATGGTTTTTGCCATTGATGTTTTGCCATTACTGTTTTGGCACTGCTGTTCACTGAGGTTTTATTCTTTCTTTGCATATAGTTTTAACTGGACACTAGCAACTAGTTCTGGTATGAACACAGAAGCAGCAGGATTTTTGAATAAGCCATCCATTGCAAACTATATCATTCAATTTTAGTCTCTCCTATTAACTTGTTGCCTTTCCCTGCTTATCTAGTAGTGCAGTATCCGGAAAGAGTCATAAGTCTTCATGGCTTGGTCTGAGGCACTTTTCAATTATGGTAAACGTTTATTGGATTCAGCCCCTTTTTATATATTGTATATACAAATAAATAACAGGAAGCAATGAGCAAGCTTTCAGTATGCAGGCAGAACTTATTAAAACATTGGGACAATAGCTAGCCTTCAGTTACCTTAATTCAAGAAGGATTGCGCGTGACCCAGAGAAGTTCCCTGAGGATGGGCTCCAGCTTGAGTCCAAAAGCTCAGAAGACAAAACCTCTGGTCCCGGTGACCGATTCAGGTTGGATCCTGGATTGTGCATGTGTTAAGAGATCTTGAATCTTTAAAAAGAGGATCTCAGCAAGAAATGTATCATGAAACAATAAACTAGGAGGTACGTTTAGATTGGAGAAAATAGAAACTTTCAAAGGACCAAAACATTTGGATCTAAGTTTGTCAAGTTACAAGTTCTTACCACATTTTAATGCTCTCATTTTATCTGAATTCAGGGACTGAGCTTCCTGTTACTAACAATTAAACTGTGATTGACTTTTCATTTTCTCTAGTTAGGATCCTCTGTTGCTTTGGATCTTCAGAACCCCCAAACTGATTTTTTTCCTTGACTTTCCAAAATGTCTTTCTGAGATGAGATCTCTGACAACGGCTTTGAACTGTGCTTTGTATATACTGTAGCATTCTGATCTTTCAACACAATCCATTAGGTGTCTGCCCTATGTTATGAATAGATGAGGAATTTGAGATATCAAAAGAGTAGAATGTCTTACTTGCTCCATGAGCAAGTATGGCTTGTGAATCATCTTAAGGAGTTTGATCTATAAACATCACTTAATTGTATTTGAATTCTCAGCTTGCTGCCCGCTTGAAATCTGAATTATATTTTTTCATGAGCTGATGAGTGGTGTAGCTTTGGGATATTTTCAATACTACAGAACTGTCTGGTTCTGTGAAATCACTGTACTATTGCTACTACTGGAAGAAGAGCTCTCAATTCTTGAGCATCCAAGATACCTGGTTCTACCTTCTATAATCTGAAATTTAGAGGCAGTGCTTTGAGATTGTCTTCAGACTTAAATGATGTAATGTCTGCGATTTGATTTTGGTAGACTAGAATTCAATAATATAATGCTCCTTGCAAATATGAGGACTATAATCCCATGATTTCCAGTCAGAATCCTAACTGTGAACTTTGGGATTTGTGAGTCAGGACATATGAAGAGCAACAACAACCTATATCACCCATTCCCCCACATTTCATATTGTGCATCCTGTACCCTTTTATTATAAATGTTGCTTTGCTTTCCGTTCATTCATTCTTCTTAGTCACAGACATAGTATTGGAGAAATCAAAACTTGTTGAAAAAATTATTAGTACAAATAGATGAGAGATTTCTTACTAGAAGCAAATTTTGTGTTTTAAAAAGGGCTTCCTAATAAAATAGTGTTGCTGGTTTTTAACACACTATATTATTTACTCTTCTTTTCAGTGTCCTGGACTGGAAAGACTTTTAAGGCAATAAGTGGATCTCCTTGTGCTTGTAGTTGACATCGTCCTTCCTGCAAAGACTTCCTTGATAAAATGTTAGTTTCAGTTTCTATGAGTAGCATCAGCTTTCTTCCAGTGGAACAGTTTCCTCCCATGCTTGTATTAACTGAAATTGCAAACAAAATAATTTTTCTGATCCTACCATGTTGTGAGTCCCTTGGCAACTGGCATTCAGTAGTGTATTGCCTCTGAACGTGGAGTATTCATGACGATTACGTGTTTCAGCCTTTGATCACTGAGCAAAATATATTGAACTGTGCAAGCAATTTAAGCCAGCCGGCCAGCTAGAGAAAACATAGTGCAAAATGCTGGTAGCATCTGTTGTCCAGGAAAATATTTCTAGTGATTGTTATTTGCTCTGTGTGAGACTAAGGATAGCCATTTTTCTAGATACATGGGAAGCTTATGATCAAAATGTGATTTAGCTGGTAAGTTGATTTTTTGATAGGAAACAATAACTTTTTGGCACAATAGTGTTCTAATATAGGGAAGCCCAGTTCTTTTGTTGGTTGTCAATTCCATAACTTCTTGCAACTTTTGTTGTGGATAATCGTACCCTATTGTCTTCCTAAGGTGAACTTGTTCTGTAATTGAGATAATTCTGAGAAAAGCTCTGATTTTCTGTGTGGATCTGAAGAGGCTACTTAAGCAAATTCCTATTTTGATCAAAGAGCCAAGCCCTTTAATTTTTATCATAATTCCAGTTGTGTTGGATGTCAATTTCTATCCTTTCCAGCTAGCACAGCAGAGCCTCATAAATGCAATTTATCTATAGACATCAAGCTGAACAAGTCCTCCTTGCTAAATGTTCATGTCTAAATGGGCAAGACCATTTACTACTGTCCTATTTTCAAAATAAGACTGGCTTTGGGAAGAGATTTTCAACAGTGTGTTCTATGGTTCATTTGCTGTGGAAGAAAGAGCTAACTTCCATAGCAGATGGCACTAAGCCAGTGATGGCGAACCTATGGCACACGTGCCGCAGCAGGCACACAGAGCCCTCTCTGCTGGCACGCGAGCCAAGTTGGCCCAGCATCACCCCAAAGTTGAACGTGCTCAGAAAGGAGTAGCAACACCAGGCAATGACATCGTGGGGGCATGCGCATGTTCAGAAAGAGAGTAACGGTGCCAGACGATGACATCATGAGCTGTGACTCATTAGTCGCAACTCATCCAGGCACTCGGTATCCAAAAGGTTAGCCATCCCTGCACTAAGCGGTTTCCCCGGTTTTTCAGGTTGCTCAGAATCTGCTTGCTTGGTTTGTTTCCTGTGTTTAGTATCCAATTCTAAAAGTGCCTCTAATGGGATAACTGAACGGGTCTTGCGTGGGGAGATACCAGTCTTGCCCTTGTTTGTCCTTCTGTATTGGAGGATGCAGCAGCCTAGAATGTGAACTAGCTTCTGGGACAAGCTGGACAGCAACTATAGTTACTTCTCCCTCCCTTCCTCTTCCCAATTTGACGTCGACCTTGGGGACTGGAAATCATTGAGATTGTAATCCAACACAACTGGGGACCACTTGCCTAGGAAAGAAGACTACTTTATAATCTTGGAATAACCATGGTGAGAGAGCCTAACAAAATAATTGCCGTAGAAAAGAGCCAGGTGGCTCTTTCTTCTTCTTATCCCCCCCTGCAAAAGACTGCCGCCTCGTTGGAAGGTTGCATTTTGTACTTCTCATCTGCATTTCCTCTTACGTGCAGAACAGAAGTTATAAACTATTCCTTGCAATCTTTTATGAATGTGAAAAAGGTCTAAGAGTGACTCCTCCTCCCCTTTCCCCCCCAATTAGTACATTTCATCTCTACAGTTGGCTGGATTTCTGCATTGAAAGGAACCAGCAGTGTGGGAAGAAACCCGTTATCTTTCATTCCAGAACATTGTTTTAAGATAGTGAGATGAGAAGGCATCAAACATTATCCTAGGAAACCGGAAGTGAATATGCCTTGCATCAGAGGGTAAGGAGGGACCAGATTTATTTCCTCCTTCCATTCTGAGCTTGTATATGAGCTGAAATACATCACAGCTCAATCAGTTGCAGTTTGTTGTAGCTTGTGAGCAAGCCAAGTTTGTGCATTTACTAACTTCCATTCCAGGGCTGCCTGATTCTTGTCCCCTCCTGTTCCTTTCTGATCCACTACTGTGGTGGCAGTCCGACACTTTGCCTGGTGTTGTTTTGGCCTGCCATAACTGAGTTCAGCCTACCTCAAGAGGTAATTCTGTGTCTCACTGTCTCGCAGCCACCATACTTTTTTATTTTATTTTGGAGTCCTTTTTGACATAAGCATAGACACACACACAAACAACACTGGACTGTCTGTCACCCTACTCTCCAGCCCCCTTGCTGTTGCCACCAGTTCTTATTGCAGATTGGATGCTGCTTTAAATGTGAAAAAGAAACAATTGTTTTAAAAAGCTATATAAAGAAGAAAATAAAAAAATAAAAATAAAAACCTGAATGAAAAGCTAAAGCTGAATTTATAAGCCTTGTTGCATATGAGCCAAAAGTGCAAAAAGCTCCATATAATAAATTAACCTGCCACTCATATAAATATAAATATATATAAATATATTAAAATCAGACTGTTCTACAAAATTGTGTATTTGTATTTTTGTGTACGTACAATTTTCTGCTAAGCAGAAGGAGGATGTAGTATAGGATGTGAGAGAATTTTTTTTTTTAATCAAATTTCTTTTGCTACTTATTTTTCTTAACATTCATCTCTCTGTCTCTGTCTTCTCTATGTATGACACAGTTTTTGAAAAAGCTGCAGTCTCTCTCTTCTTCCCCATCCTGCTTAATCCTCCCCATGGTCCATTGTCAGGGTATACGCTGCTACTAATTTTGCGGAGATACAGAAACTCTCAAAAGGTTTGATAACCGACTGCTTTTAGCAATGTCCACATGTGCTTTGTTGGGACTTGGCATAGTTGCTTCCAAAGTTTTGAATCTTGTCAGTGGAATTTCTATTTCCCTGAAGCAACCTGGCACTTAGCTAAAGTTGGTCAAGACTTTTGGCGGTCTATTACAAATATCTTTGTGAAGGCATTCTTGCAAGGGAAAAAAATCATTGTCAATCAGACAGGCTTTAGTAGATACAGTTGGGAATTCCTAAGCGTGAGCCCAGGAATTGAGAACAAAGGCGTTTGGCCAGGTTGAAAACTGAAAGGCAGACTATGATTTGAACAAAAGTGGGATTTGAACAAAAGTGGGATGGTCTTAAGTGCCCAAGTCTTAAGTGCGCATATTTTTTTTGCAATCCTATAACCAATTTATTACAAAAAGCAAGTAATCTAAATAGGAAGCCATTTTGTGAGAAAAAAAAAGTAGAACGATGAGAGAGCAAAATTATGATTTTCTCATATCTGATTAATGTTTCTGTTTTCATGTTTCTTCCCTCGTTGGAAAGATATTAGTGGAACTGCCACTTGTATATCAGCTAATTTAATCTGTCAAGGGATTTATTTCTACTTTGATAAGTACAAGCCAAGTTCCCACAAACCTGCATCTGTCCTCCTTGCCTCTAAAGTATATCTGAATTCCAGAAGGGCTAATACCTCACAATACCTTGTTGATATGAATGCAACTTGGTCAGTCTAGAGCCCCAGATCGAATGTTCCCCTGAAATCTCCAAGTCGGATGAAATACAAAAATAGAAACTTGCAAGAGGCTTACTTTTTAGAAAAACCATGTGAGCGTATTGAGAGCTATCCGGTTCTCAACCTCTTGTATGAGAACATGCAGGATGTTAAATCCCAAATATATATATATATATATTCCACTGTAACTTTCATTGAAAGTTACATATAAGCTCTTATTCAAATATGAGAGCCTTTGTATATTGAAATTTCCTTGACCAATAAAATCCACATTTGTCATTTAGTTTTCCATGGTTCTTCATCTGCAGCTGGAAACCTTTTCTCCTTTTAAACACTATGTCTCATGCTATTGGCCCTTACCATTTCTTCCAGGGGGTGAGAGAGACACTACATCTTTCTAAGTAGGGCTCATATTTATACCAGTGTGTACTGACTGTGGAAGAAGTCCTTGTTTCTGTATGTGAATGGGGAAAGAAACAAGTGCTCTATTGTATTGATTAAAAACTAGCTTAAAAACAAATGAGTCCTGTATCATTGTATCTCCTATTCTGGATTATTAGTGCCTTTTTGGACAGTAGACTGTTCTGTAATTAAATTGTAGTATAACTGCTTTTTTGTACAGTTTTGTTTTAATAAACTTTTTTTAATTTGTGTTTATTTTAGTATTGTACCTACTAGAAAATTAAAATGTATAACTGAAAAAAAACCCCTGCTTTGATGTCCTTTTTCCTTCCCAAGAAGCTCTGCTTTTGGAAAATGCTTTATACAAGGTAAAACACAAAGTCACACTAAGAAGGAGGTTTTCTTCTAGCTAGAACCTGGTTAGCCAACCTCTTTGGCACATGACATGGGTCTACAATATTCAGTTAGTTGTTTGCTTATTATAAGGTTTTATATATCAAACATTTTCTATGGGACCCAGGTCAAAAAAGACAAGAGCAACTGCCATATAATGGGGAGCCCAAACACGGGATGGGCAGGATTTCAGCAATGCCTTAACCGCTAAACCAAACAGTAATGCCATCCAAGACTGGAGCAGTTTCATTAAAAAAAAAACCCATCATAGTTGCAAGGAATGGAGGGCTATTTAGGTTACAAAAAAGACAAAGAAAGTTGTAAACCTAGGGGAAGAAATTTGTAGTGTGATGCACACACATTTTATTTATTTATTTATTATTTTAATTTATATACCGCCCTTCTCCCGAAGGACTCAGGGCGGTGTACAGCCATAATAAAACACAGACATTTGTATGTATAGCTGCTGATATACATAGGTATAGCTCTACGTTATGTAACCCAAGCTATGTTCAGTCCAACAGAAAATGTATTGCTTTTAGAACTAGTTATACAGTTATATAATTAGAAAAATGGCTGAGGCTCCAAGCAATAAAACCTACAAATTCATCTAAGGGAAAACAATATATGAAAACCACTATGCCATCGCACCACACAATAGGCACCACACAGCTCAATCTGGCATGATGAGAGAATTTAGTTTTATCAACATGGCTTTTATCTTAAAAAATAGAATAAAACAATAGAATAATAATTGTTCTACCTTGTGCTAGGGTGGATTTTTAATCCCGCATTGAAAGCAAAAATGTAAACAGTTTTTGTTGAGAACCCCAAGAAAGCATAGATACATGTTTAGATATGTGAATAGGACCTTAGGGTAAACTATGCAAGAAGGAAAAAGTGATAGTGTAAAAACTCTGTTCACTTTACAGAACATGTGCAGAATAATATAACTGCATTTCTCTTAAGCGAGCAGGGACCTGGACTGTGTGTATGCTTGTGAATCTTTCATTGCAATCTACTTAAACTGACAATGCTGCATCAATCCACTAAGAAGGAGGGGAAGAAAAAGGAATGAGGCTTGACAGAAGGAAAGTATTTTATTTAGATAACAAATATGGTACAATATTACAAGTTTAGTATATAATACAAGAGAGAGCATTACAAACTTTACACTTCATTACAAGAATCTTTGGATTTTAGCATCTTTTAAAAAGGTACACCCAACAATACTTCTGAAACCCAGTCTCAACATTTGTTCTTTATGTACAGGCACCCCAACATTTACAAAATGACAAATCAACAGAAAAGACAACTGAGAAACAGCTTCTCAAAAACAGGAAGTTAGCATCCAGACAATGAAATGTTTTGGGTAGCCTAGTGGGTATAGTTGCTTGGAAGGTGAACTTGCTCTTCAGATAACGTTCATCTTCTGTTTGTAGGTCTTTAACTGAGAACTTTATGTTAGATGCACTGTGGTGAAAGTCATGACAGGTTCTGCAAATACTGTCATATTGGCTAGCCCAGAGGTTTCCAACCTTGGTCCCTTTGAGGCTTGTGGACTTCAACTCCCAGGTTGGAGATCTCTGGACTAGAGTTCCATGTGGCCTTTGGCCTCATCTCAGTAAAAATGTCTTTAAAATGCTGATACAAATTATTATTAGTTTAGTTTTATCCCACATTTCTGCAAAAAAGAAAGGCATTGTGACACTGAAAAAGAACTGTGTAAAAACTGTAAAGAGATGTTGCATCTGTGGTGAAGAAACTTTTCTCTCAATTTTACAGCACAGCCTACAGACGGGATTCTGCCTTAGAATCATAAAGGATCCCACACTCCACCGAGTGCCAATTGTCACTATTAAACATTGCCCTATCATCTAACAGTTCCAAATCAATGGATGCAATATGTTAATCGGCACCAATCAAGATTATGAAGAGTGTGCTAATATGGAAGACTTACGCAAAAGAGAATTATATAAGCTTTGCATTAATTAATTTAAATTCCATTTTGCCTTAAAGTAAGTGACAAGCAGCCTGTTAGGTTAATGATCTCATCAAGTTTTCCATTGGCACCCAGTGAACTTTGGAGCTAAATGGGAGTTTGAACTTGGATCCTAAGAACATTTTAGTGACAATTTCAGACTATCTCAACAAGAGAGTTTTGTACATTCTCAGGGCAATTTCCAAACATCCATTATCCTAATTTCATTAGAAGGAACCGTCCCAACTACATGGCTGACCTACTAATATTGCTCATTACATGATATGGTCAATCACTCGTTCTGACATTTTACGGACAGTCTGAAATATCGCAGTCTCTTTATGAAGGCTCTATGGTGCACATGCTCATCATGCACATTTTTCACCAATTTCTAGTCTTCAAATCTTTTCCACAAAGGTACAAACTTTAACAAAGGAAGACGATGGCAACCAAAACATTCAAAATGGGATACTGAACCATACATATTGAAAAAAATGAGCTTGCTATATGAAATCAATTGCCATGCAAAGTGAGGGAACCAATAGGCATGCCGGAGGGGTAAATGGTCAACCAGCTTTTGAACTAAGGCAGCATGATGGGACTGGTTGAAATGAAACATCTGTAGCTATTGGAATTACAGGTCATTTCTTGCAAAGAAGTGTCACAGATGCCGATCACAACCATCAGAACATTGTTAAAATTGTTGGATGCAAATCATGTGCAAAAGGTATGCAGCAGCAAATCAATTAGGTAACATTTTTTGAAATATTTTAATGTTTAAGAAAGACTTCTTAGTTGCAGAGAAGTCTGAGGTGGTGATTTTAGTAGAACACTTCAGGAAGCTTTTGCTTTAGAAGTTAATAGCAATAGCACTTGGACTTGTAAACTGCTTAGAGAGGACAGTGAAGCACTGTGAAGCAATAGCAATAGCAGTTAGACTTATATACCGCTTCACAGTGCTTTATAACCCTCTCTAAGCTGTTTACAGGTTCAGCATATTGCCCCCAACAATCTGGGTCCTCCTTTGACCGACCACGGAAGGATGGAAGGCTGAGTCAACCTTGAGCTAGTGGGAATTGAACTGCTGAACTTCCTGGCAGCCGACTGTTAACAGAAGTAGAATGCAGTACTGCACTCTAGCCACTGCGCCACCACAGCTCCTCAAGCTGTATATAAGCGGTATATAAGAGTCAGCACATTGCCCCCAACAATCTAGGTCCTCATTTTACCAAGTTCGGAAGAGCCAGGGAGAATTGAACTGCCAAATTGCTGGCAGTTGGCAGTCAGCAGAATTAGCATGCTCACCACTGCGCCATCACGGCTCTTTTAATGGACAGAAACAAAAGGCATATTCTTTTCTAAGCAGCCCTAGCACCATCAACAATATTTCAAAACCCATTTGGAAAAAGAATCACCTTGGTTAACACAGCTTCTGGATTACTCAAGCTGGGGAAACCTTTTCAGCTTACTCATCAGATCCATCCCTGCTCCATTTGCTTTAAGAACAGGAATAGGGTTTTAGTGAAAGATGAGGGAGACAGAAGAATCTCACTATTGGAAAATAAGACTCTGTCTTATAAAGTTCACGTTTCCAGTCTAGAAAACCAGTGCAAATCTCTTTGCGTTCTCAGTATTCTTTTAAATCAACACTTTCTCTTCCCCCGCCCTTTCCTCACTATTTTTTCCAAATAATTCTTGAAAGTTATTCTGCATTATAGATAGTGTGCCCTGGTTGCTGAATAAAATGCAGATTCCATTGTTGGGGGAAGAAGTGGTTTGTGATTCTGACTGGAGATGAAGAGAGGGAGCAGGTGAGAGAGAGTATAGTGCAGTGATGGTGAATCTTCGGCACGTGTGTCACAGCTGGCACGCTGAGCCATCATAGCTGGCACACCCGCCTTGGCCCAGTAAAGTTTTTTTAAAAATTAATTATTTAGCAGCAAGCCAAAGGAGAGATCAGCTTGCAGGTAGGAGTATGGCGG
>JANHFO010003431.1:68399-81669 GCA_032468095.1 Pareas carinatus | reverse complement strand
ACAGCCCGAAGATGACGAGTGATACCTCACTGAAATGTCACCAAGATACACTCAATCCTATACGGAAAAAGACCCAAACACACCTAGACCTACATATATATATATATGTATATAATGTATGAAGTGTGGCGTCTGTTAAATGTATATGAGATCATTGTTTTAATCTAATAAATCTAAATTTTAATTATTCTATCTTTGACTGCCTCCTTTTATTAAGATATAATATTTATATGACTTCTGTTTTTAATTGTACACCACCCAGAGTTATTTTATTTACCTAAAACCTGATAAACAAAATGATTTCAAATATAATATGATTTCAAGCTTTCTTTACCTACTCGAAGTACAAAGTTAATCTTGATGAAATTGCTCTTTCACAATCAGAGCTTCTGGTCATATGTAGCTGCCCACTATTTCCTCTTCTGGCTACTATTACTAATTCATCAAGCACTTTCCACAACTGCAATCTTTTAAAGGAAAGATGTTGTAAACTGAACCAGGTAAAGTGAACCCATTCATAATCTTGTAGATGCAAACTGTGAGTCCTGTAACTAAGCAAAGAAACCCTTTACAATCAGCCAGATTTCCATGTGTGCTCTGAATGAGTCACCCTATTTCCAATCTCTCTTGTTGAAGGAACTATATCTGAATGCAGGCCCGTTCCTCCTCTCACTATAGATCAATCCATGGGATGATGAACCTATCCAAGTGGAGGCTGGCAGAATTTCAAGCAATACTGGACGTTAAGGAGAGAGGCTCACCATATCAGTGACTTTTTCTACCTACACTGCTCTACGTGTCTTAAGAAAAAATTCTATGTGCAGCTGACTTACATTGGGGAATAGTGAAAGAAACTAGACAGATTTTAATAATAGATAAAGGTCTTGAGGGAATCACCTGTGGATTGAGGAAAACAAAAACAACTAACAAAGCCAGCCACAACCATTTGCGGTACACCTTATTGCATCCCAACATTTATCAACACTTACCTGATGGCAAATCCAACTCGACTCCAACCCAGGTTCCCTCCTGGAAATCTGTTGGACCAACATATCTCACAGTGCCCATTTTATTTGTGCCAACAGTTACATATGCGCCTTCTTTCAGCCACTCTGGGATTTCATTGGCTTCTTCTGAGTCAGATGCTGCTGCATCCAGTTTCTCTTCAGAACCAGCAACTATGCTGTTGTTCTGATCTGAGTCTTCCTCTGAACACAAAGAAACTCCTGGATCCCCACTCAACATATTGGAAAAGGACTTGAGTTCAGATGTTCGTACTCTTTGGATTTTGAATGGAGAAGTTGTAGTGCTGGACTGAGAAGACAGGTCAACCATAGCCTGAGACTTTGAAGGTTCTGTTTTATAAATGGATGCCTCCTTTGTGACAGAAAGAGGGCTCTCTGATGGTAATAAGATGGTTGTCTGCACCAATTGCATTTGTTTCTTATTAGGAGAGATAGAACAGCAGTGTGCATCCTCCCTTTCTAGGGAGGTAGAAATCTGATCTTTGCTTAGAGCAATAGCAGAATCAACAGGTCTTGAATTTAAGTTGCCATTATGGCTCATTTTTTCATTGTCCTTATCTATTTGATCATCTTTAAGGCCTGGGAGAACTGGATCTATTTTTGAAAGAGAATGGCAACTCTGAGAAGCTAAATCAGAACATGATTTTATAGGACCATCTGTTGAAGACACCACCTTAGGGGTTGTTGAAGTTGGGGGGGCATCATTTGTGGTGGAGGTTTGACTACTGGATTGAAGATGGGGGTCATTTCCTGATGCAAGTGCTTCAGAAAGTGTTGCTGTAGAAACACTGTGTGAGAAGTACCCACTGGAGGCTTCGCTCAAGGGACTTGGTGGATTCTCCTGAGAATCCTGTGCTTGGATGTCCGCTGTGGACTGTAAAGGCACTTTGGTTGATCTTTCAAGGTTCTTCTCTAACTCCGTCAACTGCAAAGTCACCTCAAAAGGTCCTTTGCTTTCTTGGCCTTGGGTAACCTGAAGCAGAAAAGGGTCAAAGATTGTCAAAGTTGCATTTTGTAAATCATAAAACAATACAATAAAGATCAACTAGACATTTGTTTGTTTCTAGTTCATCTTCTGTTACCATATCTGAACAGGCTTGTAACATTTTGATTTATATTTTGAAGGAAGTTGAAGATGAAAGATGGATTTGTGTAAGGGCATACAAGAGCAGCTCTCTTGCATCATTCAAGATACATCTGGTTTTTTATCCCATTTCTAACAATGCTTAGTCAAAGGTGTCCTTTGATCCCCAGCATATAGGAATGTGAGATAGTTTCTGTAATTTAAAGTACAGAGAGCATATTCCTCTCCCTGTATTTCCTTGTGCTATTGTTTTTTTTCCTCTTCCAGGAAGCATATATGCCCCCCCACTGTGTAATGGTATGTGGGGAAAACCTTTGGAGATTGGGCAAAGAGACACTACCAAGGGAATGGCCAGGTAAGAAACAATATAGCCTATGACTGAATTGTGGGCCCGCAACTGGATAATTTCTTGGACTGTTAAGAAGCTTCAGTGGGGAGAGAATTGTATTTTCATTTTAATGTAGCTTTATAAAAAATTAAAATTAGCTGATCTGGTCATGTTTCTTCTGATCTACGTCATAAGGCTGACATATTTTCTGCAATTGCTACTGACTATATAATACATCGACAGAGAGAAGGAAGTTCCAGTATATCATGCAGAAATTCTTAGGGTATAACTACAATTCAAAGACCTTGCATTCATTAATATCAAGTGTCCATAAGTTCCTTCCCCCATCCCTATGAAGATAGTTTCACCCATTATTAAAAAGGGAGAATTCTCATAGCCTGAAGAGGGCATGGTGTGGGATAAGAGACATTCAAAATTAAAAAAAAATTAGGATACACTGATATCCAAAATGGATAAATGTATCAGCTTATGGAATATGGCTCATTTATTGTTTTATCTTATGCATTTTATAGAACTTGTAACACACTTTGAGATCCTTAGGGTGGTGGGAAGCTAAAATATGTTAATAAATAAGTATGTAGAAATAAATAGTATGAATATCACATACTAATGAGTGTATGGCTTATTTCTATGCTAGAGCATTAACAGGTTCAAAGGACACAGTCTGGCTAATAGATTGAAGGTCTAATAGGATTAATATATAAACGCATATAACACATGAAATATGACTTCTATTATTTACTAAAAGATCATTTATATTACAGAAAGATATGTTTGCTGTTTGAAAGAGGCAATTTATGTGAAGTGGGGAAACAAGCCAGATTTATAAGTCTCTCCCAGTTATTTGGCTTAACTCACAGAAGACATAAATCATCATTTCCAAGTCAAGTATCACCTTGTGTAACTTCATATGCCAAGGATGGCTTCCTTCCCAAATGTGTTAACCGCAACACTACAAATTCACAACTTTCAGAATTAATGACCCTTTCTATGCTTAACAGTTCATAATATGCATATGATATATATATCCACACATACATACACACACACACACAATATAATAAATATGAAATAGCAACTGCCAACTTTGAAAAAAACCAATTGTTTTTGCTAGCCATGCCCTCAGCAAACTCTTGGTATTATGAGGTTTTATTAATGTCTCCTGGGAAGGTTTGCTGCATGTCTACTCCCTATTCCAGTCAGCAATCTCAGAACTTTGATCTAAGGCCACATAGAAAGGAATGTTTCTTTGACTCTGATGCTGAAGGACAAAAAAGAATCAGTACACTTCAAAACATGAAATTGTTTTTATGGATGGTTGGACAGGAGATGGAAGGGATAGGTGTGAAATTGTATTAGTAAGATGGATAAGTATTGATGAAAGATATATAAAAATGTATATCCAGTTGGTTGATGATGATCAAAATATCTAATCAGAATTTGGTGTAAAAACTTTTGTCCCAAAAGGCATAAGAGGTAAAAGAAATGACTTAGAGGGAAGAAATGGAAATACTCCAATTGGTGTGACTGAAGCTAAACAGGATTCTTGGAAGAAAAAAACCTGGAAATTAGAGTTTGGAAGGAGATTGTACAAAATAAATGTGAACTCACAAGTGATTATGTGTTATATTAAATAGATATGTTGGCGAAAAGGTATTGGTTAGAAAACATAGTCATGATAAAAAAAGAATGTAAAAGAGGGATAAAAGAATACTTGGAAAGTGGTGATAACTATGGCATTGAATTATGTATTAAAAGAATTGATATTGGTTAAAGGAAATTATTCCACAAAAGGGAAAATAAGGGAATTAAGATGAAGTAATTAAATTTAAGTGTGTTGAATTGAAAATGAGATAAAGCAAATCACCTGATACTATACGGACTAAAAAGTGCTATTAGCCGAGATAAGGAGATACAGCCACCAAACCAGGCTTCCCTATTTCTTACTCCGCTGCACAACTGCAACATGGAATACTACTCATTTGGCATTGCAGTGCAGTTGTGCACTTGCTGGTCTCTCAACACATTTTATGATGATATTACAACAAGAGGACACTGATAATTCAACAAGTTTTAGATCTTTTTCTGTGAAAACTGAGCAATTAGAATGGCCGGCTGATGCAGGATCAAGGCGTAAACTGGGATTTCCCTTTCTGACACTGAAAGCTCAATACGTATTGGGGCTCAGTCAGAACAATTCATACACAAATGTCTCCAGTCTGCACCACCAGCATAAAAATAACTATAACAGTTTTTGGCATGTTTTGGAGAATTCAATTCTTTATTGATTCTAGTAGTGGCTTTGGTATTACTGATGCCTCCCATCTCCATGTAACAATAATGCAAGTTATTCAGCACCATGGACAGTTCAGAAGGACCCACCTGTTGGGCTTTTGCAGGACTGGCATCAATCCTGGCAGGCTGAACCATAATTCGCGGGACAGGCTGCAACGAGAAAAGGCATTCCTTTTGTATTAAACTCTGATTGACTGGGGAAAAAACCCTCAAACAACAGTAGAAAGTTAATTATTTCACATGCATCATGGTTTAGGCATAATGAGACCTGATGGCCCAGTTCCCTTATAATGCTAAATAGAGAATATTTGCTGTAAATGAGGGACTTTATTCTTTTATGACTTTGCATTGTCTGCAAATTAAGCTGTTACAATTTGCTCAACAACAGAGTTAAAAACCTGAGCTCAGCGAGAACATAAGAGTTTCTCAATTATTTTACACTGTAGCTATTGTAGCTATTACCAGTAGCAATACTGCTGAAGGGTAATACCCCTCCTAGCATCCCTTGGGCCTGCCTTTCCCATAAGCATCTTTCCAAGTATTCTCAGTCTCTGTTTGCCTGAGCTGAAAAGACTGGACATTCACTGTAGCTTTATTACTTGAACTGAGCATTCTCATTACTAACTTCCTTTAGCATCTTCTAAGCATACTTTATGCTGCTTTCTTCTAAACACAGGAATAAATTTATATCTCCACACAACTGAAGAATATTTGATGAGCCATTTGTAATATGCTTCCAGCGCTGATCTTTGCATTATTCATCTTTTTTTAAAAAAATACTTGTAAAACTATTCCAACAATAAAGTACTTTAATAAAATAGCCTCCTAAAAATCATTATTAAAACCTCAACCTTACTAAAAGCTAGCATAAACATGTTTCTTAAGATGGCAAACCTCTTAAAAAGAGAACAAACGAACAGTTATAAAAGAAAAAAGTGTCAATTAAATACCTTTGCTGCTAACAGCAAACTGATGGGTAAAAGAAACCTACCATTCGGGTGGCAAGTAGAGAAACTCATTTTTGAACATGACTTATCATATCACATGTTTTGAAAATATCCATTTGAGAATGCATGTCAGCTGCCATCTTGCACATGCTTGTGCCTTGCTGCTATGTGATGGCAGTCTGCCATGAACTCGGGGAAGGTTGGATTGGTGGGGTGAAGCTTGGGGGAAAATGAGTTTGACTGCTGTGTCTCCCCAGGATGCTGCTTTGGGGGTCACCTGGCTGGGGGGGGGCGCAGCAGTGTGCCGGCCTGAGCTTGGGAGTAACCATTCTGGGGGCATCTTGCTTTAATCTGATTGGTCATGGGGTAGGGTCAGCTATGAGAGCAGCTGAGGGACGGAGGGGTTGAGCTTGGGGATTTTGGCATGCAATTCTCAACCTCTGTCTGAGTTGGATTGCCATAGACTTGGCTTCTAATAAAACGATTCCTTTCTCAACAAATGGAGCCAAGAATCATGTTTATATAGAGGTTTAAGTAGTGGCAGGTCTGACAATGCACAGCACTGGATGGGAAGGGGACTGGAAGGGACAAGCCCTTAAATTCATAACCAACTTTTGTACTGTAAGTAAAGTCACAGATTTTCTGCCCCAATCTAATGTTTCCTTTCTGTGTCATGCTTCAAATCTTATAATACTCCAACTATGAGAGCCAGCATGGTATAGTGGTTAAGATACTGCACTAGAAGTAGAAATTCCTTTATTCTCATACTTTTAGATATAGAAGTTGGCTGGGTGGTTTTAGGGCAGACATTTTTTTTCAGGGTAGTTGAAAATCATGAAAGGGCATTCACCTTGCAGTGGATTGATTCGAACTGACAAGACAATAACAATAATAATACTTCACGTAGCATCACCACTGATTATAGGAGATGAATCCAATACATCTGGAGGACGGGAGGCTTAAGAAAATTATTCGGTGAATATAGATGGTTAATACTAAGCCAGGCTACTAGTTATTAAGCCATGGCTGGCCATCATGGATTGATTAGAACCCTCCCGTGCTTCCAGCTGCTGCCTGAAACTACCTAAACCTTAAATCAGTTTCATACTGAAAGTTTTTCTTATCCTAAATATGGGCATTGCTTGCAGCTACTTTTTCTTCCTTTGGTAATTGCAAACAGTTACTATCTGAGGCAATAGATAAAGGAGGACTACCTGTAATGTTGCTACTAAAAGCAATCTGGAAATATCTATACTCTTTTCTTGTCTCTACTCATTCTTTCCAACTGTCTTCTTTTCTTGCATAGCAGTTCCAGTAAGAGCAATCCAAAATAAAGGAATCAAACTGGATAGCTTTTTGTTAAGCAAGTACAGCATTGGTATTGAAACAGACTAAGAAGGACAGTATCAACTTAACAGTATTTGGTTTCTTCTCATTCCTATCTATTTAAAGCAGTACTTAAATAGCTTAATCAGAAACTCCCCTTTTAGTACATTAGGCAGATTTCAGTGGAAGCCAATCTAATAGTTACATGAAGAATCCTATTATGCCCAATTAATCCAGTCTGAATAATCAGAGAGCAGGAAGCTCTTTTGATTATATTATTTGACATACATTCTACACAGCATATTTGAATACAAAGGCAGTTTTCCTTGTGTTTTCCTTCTTCTACAGATCAGTTTCTATAGACAGCAGAATCGTCCACTACTTGTTCACTACTCCCTCCCTCAGTTCCCTGGAAGCAAATAATGAGGAGCCAAACAGAAAATGGACAACAAAGTTATTGAAAAGCAAGAACCTCCACTTCCACAAAGCCCTATAGAAATCAGGACATGTTTTTCATAGACATCTAGGTCTATGAAAAAGATACTTTCAAATAAAATTCTGTTAGAATAGACTAGGCTAGACTAGACTAAAGCTGAAATGAAAGAGTTTGATAGCATCTGCAGAATATGCACAAAACTTTGTAGAGAGGCAGGAGGTTCAATGGTCTTGGACACAATCTATTTGTCCTATCTGCGGTCTTCTCAGTCATTTATGTTATGTTCCAATTAGTTCACTGAAGGTAACAATTCAGTCCTACTGAATTTTTTTCCTCCTTAGCAATGGCAGTAATACTAAAAATCTCTGCTTGAGCAATTGATCAACTTTCCAAAGCTCCAGCAGTAATTCTGATTATTCAAATACTGTTCTCCAGATTTATTATTTATTTACTTATTCAATGATTATGGCTGCCCAATTCTGGGTGGCTTACAAATAAATTTAAAAACCAAGATACAAATATAAACTTGAAAACAAAACACCCAACTAGCTATGCTGTAATACACATACCCCAAAAATGCCTCTGGAAAGATCTCTTGGTGTTGAACTCCCTCAGTGCCCTGACTCAGTGTTGGTGAGGGCAGCCACATCTTCAGTGCCTTTCAAAAGGCCAACATCTAAATTTGCACCATCCAAGTTTGAGGGGCTAATCTCTTTCATGAGGCAGCTGTTGCAACAGAGTAGATCAAGGCCACTGTCTCAGAGCAGCAATTTTTCAGTTCTATAGTTCTCTCAATCCTGGCATTCTAAGGGCACATACGGACATAGTCCACCGTCAGTCTACACTAGTCTACACTACACTTTGTCAATTTTAAGTTGTGTGTTCTTCAACTCCCAGAATTTCACACCCAGCTGAGAAAACCCTTGTGAAATACCGCTGCATAACCCTGAAATTAAACATTGAAGGAGCAAATATTTATGCATGTAGTCCTTGACTTATGATGGTTTGTTTAAATATGGTTCAAAGCTACAACAGTCACATGATTGCAATTCAGGCAGTTGGCTCGACTTTACGACCAGTTCACATGGTTACAATTTGCAACTTTTGCCTAGTTACAGCAAAAAATGAATCCAGCTGCGTTGAAGAAACTGGATTCACATAATGACCATGTGATTTCCTTAACAACACAGTGATTCATTTAAAGACCAATGTAAAAATTGTTGAAAAATCAGTCGGACTCAACATATTACGCTAGAAATTCTGGTCCCAACTGTGGTAAGTTAGTCAAGGACTAGCTTTTACCTGACAAAATGGGCAGTTTCCCAGCCATTACCAATTTTTTTCCTTTGGTTCTTCAGAACACAGACTGAAAACCCGCAGTGAAGGTCAAACAAAACTTCCAACTCATTTCCTTTG
This sequence comes from Pareas carinatus, assembly GCA_032468095.1. Taxonomy (NCBI): domain Eukaryota; kingdom Metazoa; phylum Chordata; class Lepidosauria; order Squamata; family Pareidae; genus Pareas; species Pareas carinatus. The sequence continues at coordinate 72,791 of JANHFO010003431.1, read as the reverse complement.
AAGTAAACTCATTTCTTTTAACTGCTGCTATAACAAAAGCAGTTTCTTAATTTCCCTTACAGAACATCAATCTATTCTTGGTCTCCTTTTCTTGCCATTTCTATGAGTGCAGAAACTTACAAATGTCTATCCCTCATTTGCCCTCAGAAAAGGTTACCTCACTTTATTTTTTTTTACTCTTTCCTCAAAAAAAAAAAATCAGCTGCTGAAGTCAGTTTTCACTTTCCAGATAGATCTCTTCTACCACATTAATTGCTTTCTAATAAATAATCTTCCATTTCTGTAATACCCAAGAGTATCTTCATTGTGGCGAAATCACCAAATACAGTAAGCCTTCAGCACTGTAAAACTTTATTTTCCATTTGCAGTAATAAAATTTCCTGGCAAGCACAAACAGGAAGGTTGGTCTCTTCTCAGGCTCTTCTGAACCCCTCCATCTGGGTGATTGCTAATATATTTTTCTACTATCCAATGTACATTACTTCCCATTGTATTCCCACTCACTTCACATTTAACTGTGGGGTGCCTTGTTTCTCTTTCTACTGGCATTTCATAGTTGCTGTTTCTTCAGAGATTGTTCAGATTGGACCAGATCATCCTTACATTTTGCATTTTTATCAATGCATCTAAGCATCCATAGACATCATTTTTTGCTAACAAAGAATGAGAGGTCCTTGGCGCTCCCTAAGCGTGGTTGTTTTTCCTCACAGAAGCTTCATTATCCAAACTAGGTAACATCATCAGTGCAAAGAATGAATATTGGCTCTCCTTTCTGAATAAAGATGTTTTTATAACCTTTGCTATTCTGAGGTGCTGTATGGTGCCCGCAGAGATGCCCAAGAATTCCCAGATGAAAGGAAAGAACAAAAGAAGTTCATAGGAATAGAGAAATATTTTAGGGGGGAAGAATAGTAGGGGAGCAGTAGTAACAAAGTAGGCTTAGTCGTAACTAAGAGGCTGAATCTATCACTTTTTTCCTTGTCCCTGTGGGGCTACCATCAGTACATCTATAGTTACTTCTTTATACTGGAACAGCTGAAGGAAGATAATTGAAAGCAAATTAGAGCATCGTATCCAGGCTAGAATTCCAGCAACAAAATCTGCAAGTCTGGAGATCACAACACGCTTATGCATAGATTTGAAGATCTTTCCATGTTATGGCTAAACTCTACAGTATGTGATGGAATGTTGTCCAGATTCCCAGGAGGAAGAGATTGCATTTCAGAGGAGCAAGAGACAATGAAGTTTAGATAGTTTGCATTAGAGAAAGTGGGTGAAGATGGCTCCTCCCTAATAGTCCCCAGAGTAGATGATTTAAGTTGTCTGTTTCAGTTTGACTTCCTTTACTGAAGCCTTTCTAATACATGCTGCAGTAGATTCTCAAGAATGGACAGCTGCTGGTTGGTGATGACAAGCTGGAAAATTTTGATTTTTACAATCAGGCTTTGCTAGGATTCTCAACACTCTATATTTTAGGACTTGAACTGTTTCTCTGATGGCCAGTTTATGTATTCAGCACATCAAATATGATGACATCCCTTCTTTGCCATCCTACATTTAAGAACTTGCCTGCCATCTAAATTATTCTTTGCATGTAGATAACAAACAAGGAGAATACAGTCTAACATGGCTCCCAGATAGTTATCATCTCAAATGTGGAGAAGAGATTTTCCCCACCTTCACCATCATCCAGGTCAGTTTTTTATATATAACATTTTTGGATTGAGACTGATGCTAGAGATCATATTAGACAAAAAGATGCCACAGGAAATGTTTCTATCATCATGATCACCATCATCATCATCTCATGGCGACCGAGTACAACTGTCCTCTGCTATAAACTCAAGGAAAGCCAACAGAATACCCTCCATTCCATCACCAGCACTATTTAAGCTTATTGATAACACTTAAGCACCCAGCACTTCCATCTAATGTGATTTATGGAAACATCAGTTCCAGCAACAATAGTAAAATTTATGATGAGCACTTAGTGCATTTGTGTATTGCCAAGTAGAAAATGCACTTCTATTTTTAAGCCATGATTCTATTTCCCATCTCTCAGCTTCACTCCGATAATCTTCACAAGATAAGGTGGTAAAGAAAATGCTAGTGATCTTGGTAGAAGCAGGCATTCGCAGCTATGAGGTAAGGAGAATATTTATATCTGGATGCTTAGGAATCTTTGGTGGACATACATTAAGAAACCCTATACTCAACTCAGTTTGGAAAATGAATAAAACCATGAATTGTTAAGAAACGAACTAGCACCTGAGAATGAACTTCCAAGTCCAGAACTACGTTTCTGAGGAAACTATTTCATATTTTTATTGCTTTCTCATCTAAAGCTAACTTTCTAAAATCTCAAGAGACCACATTGACTTGGAATTGGGAATTGTATTTTCAACATGTCTGACATCTGCTCGAAATAAGTTGAATTACAGTCATATTCACAGCAGAGGATGGATAAAGGAGAGTCATTAATGGCCTTACGCCACCTTCAAAATTTAAGTGTCCTCTTCTTGCCAGATGCTCTGAAATTTTTTTTGCTATTTTATTCTTTAAGATGCCTAGTTCAGATGAAAATAAAGAGAACGTGAAATACTCAATGTAAGATATAAGTGTTTTTAAAATAGATATATTTTATATCTGCTATTAATGAACTGTTCCTTATGGATGTTGCACATGCTGTTCATCATTTGGATTTATGAATTCAAAACTTTAAAATATAGATACTAAAAGGCCCAAGTTGATAAATATACATCAGTATCAGCCCCACTAGGCAGATGAGACTAGAAACTCTACAGGGAGGCCAGAACTACATTTTACTGAAATTATCAATAATAATTGAATCTTGTAAGTCTGATGGGGCCGTACTTCCCCTCCTTCTTACACTCCGGTGAATCAGGGAGGAATTTGCATTGTCTCCCAGGACATAAACAAAAAACAAGAACACGGGGGGCGTAACTTCAAACTGACAGGAGGGAAGTTCTAAGGTATGACTTCACAGAAATAGTAGTGGGACTTTAAAACCAACTTCCAGCAGAGGTAATGGGTCAACCATCGGTACTGAATTTAAACATGCTTAGGATAAACACATATCTATCATCCAATAAAAAAATAATAAATAAATAAATAAATAACAAAGAAAAACAATAATGAAAAATAATAAAATACATAAAGTGAAAAGAAAACAGCAACTCTCAAAGGGCAGACCACTAGGTCTTTTTATGCTGCCAGTTTTCTATATTTGACTAGGTAATGTTTTTTGTATATTTCTGTCAAGGTCACCTTCCTTACCCTCTTTATTTAGCAAATTTTCTGAAAATCTAATCGCAAGTTATTAAAAATATATGAAGAATCAAAAGAGGAGCTGAAATGTGCTATACTTTACAAAGGCAATCTTTTTTCTATTCCAAAGAGGTTTAAGGAATGAATATTGCCTAGGAACGCTTCAATTTTGAAAGCAACAAATCTGTAATATAGAAGCAGATAATTTTTTGCTAGCCAAGAGCCACATTTAATATTTTTCAGAAAATGAGGGTCACAAAGACGATGGGACCACATCATAGGCATACAGAGGGAGAAATTCGCATGTTAACTATGATCGGCTTGCTTTATAGATTATGTTTCTGTTTTCCTGACTTCCACATTCAAATGGCAAGCAACTGTGCTTCCAGTTTTCAGGAATCATATTACAAACTGGCTTCAGGAATTGCAAACAGATGAGCTGAAGCTACAAGTTCCTTATCACTTCTGTTAAATGAAAGTATTAATATTTAACAGCTATTGACCAAGTCTGTGAAAAGATGATATAACATTTAATATGTTTATCCATTTCTCCCCAGTTTTCTATAAAACAGTATGAACTATTTACTTGAGAACTGGAGGCCATTTTTGTGATGCTCTTCTGCATTAGCATTTCCTGAAGGTTAACTCAGAACTGGTGCTTGACTGCTACTAACTTGAAATTCATACTGGAGAGCTAGGGCTCTGAACTGTCCTAATTGAGTTTTTTCCCCCAGCTTTCTAAAACAGCTACTGTATATGCTAGTTTGGCAACTCAAATGGCTACTTTGAAAGCCATGTTTGCAAGTGTAATACAATTAAAGATTATACTGAAATGCCACTGCTTGGGATTTCTCTTTCTTCCTTTTACAAAGGCAAGACATAAACAGAATAAACATATATATTTATGTTTATATAAACTGGAGGCTAAAACATATAAAGAATGGTTACTGGAATTGGGCATGTCTAGTTTAATGAAAAAAGGACTAGGGATTGACATGTGACCGTGCTCATGTGACCCGCCTCCTGCGCGAGCTGCACTGGCTACCTGTGGTCTTTCGGGTGCGCTTCAAGGTTTTGGTTATGACCTTTAAAGCGCTCCATGGC
>JANHFO010003430.1:108434-119671 GCA_032468095.1 Pareas carinatus | reverse complement strand
TGCAGCTTCCCTGTTTGGTTTTGAATTTTTCATTGAACAGTACTAATGGAGGAGTGAGGAGCAGCAGGGCAGCAGACTGCAAAAAAAATGCTTCTCCATGCCAGAAAACTGCTTGAAAGCCGCGATAGAACCAGTACCTATGGCAGCAATGCAGGTGAGTGCAAAAAACAGGGGGCGGGGCAGGGCCAGACAAGGCCTCAAAACAGCTGAGAAGCCTAATGCGGTCTCTTTGTTCTTTTTTGACTGTTTGAATAAAGATTCTGAAAAGACTTATGGTGTCCGGCTTTCCTTCCCCCCCAAAAAACCTATCGCTCTCATTCTCTGCAAAAACCGTCAGGGGTCGGGTGGGGAGGCCGAACAAGGCCTGCAAAGTGCTTTCGGAGGCCTATCCTTTCCTAGGCCTCTCCTCCTCCATGGAGCATGTGTGGCTAATTATGCCAAACTCATAGCAGAGCACGGGTACCAATAGCTAGTATTGTCCTTCGGGAGTCCTTCGGGAGGAGGGCGGTATATAAATTAAATTATAAAATAAATAAAATATGTTCTATGCTCAAAGTGAAGAAGTTTTATCATCTTTACTAGTCTTAAGTGAGGTCTAAACTGCAATGCTCCAATGCCATACTATGGAAGACCACTGATGTTGCCCATACAGCCATCATTTTTACATTGCCCTGATGGCTGGGATCCTTATCAGTAGTAAACCAAACATTTGCAAACACCTGAAAGTAAAATGTTATTTTATTTGGCATCAAAGTCATTGGAACAAATTTGTTTGTGCTGTAAGCCTTTTGGGTGAAATGTTTATTCCATCAATCTTTCAACAGGATGGCACTGAGTAGCTCCAATAAATCCAAATAAATAATGCTACTTTGAAGGCTAAAACAGATGAACTATCTTTCATGCAATTAATAATAGCTCATGAATGTTTTAAAATAATAGATGCAGGCTGGATTAGAAACAGGGGTTATAAGACACATTGTAGCTAATTATTAAATATTAAATGTTCACGTATTTTCTAAATATATGAGTATAATTATATCTACACTGAAAATAGGTCTATGCTATCTTGGGAATTCTTCCTGGTCTTCTAGTTCAGGATTAAAAATGTAGCCCCACAAGACCATAAACTTTATATATAATACATATTAACTATATTATATATTTTATATGCAGCCCAAAACAATTCCTCTTCACTCAAGGCAGCCTAGGCAAGCCAAAAGGTTGGACACACCTGATTCAAAATAAAATTTCTTCTCCACGAGAGCAGAAGGAATGCAATGGCGTGGGTTGTGGTTTATGGCTACAGCAGCCTTCTTGGATTTATTGCCTTTTGGATATACCAGATCTGTTGATCTTCAACCTCCAGAATTCTCAGAACCAGCTTTGCCGAAGTAAACCGGCTCAACACATTTGGAAGATAACAGAATCAATACATGTCCTCCTTCAGATCTTATTTACAAGGTAACTCGTTTCTGGGCTAGCCACCTTCTTAATAAAACAAATACAAAATCACTGGGGATTAAACCACTGTCCGGCATGTATGTTCGCTAATAAATTAAGGAAAAATATATTGAATTTCTTAAATTATTTCCTGAAACATGCTGGAAATGGAATATTTGGAAATAACACAAGACCTGTGGGCTTTTTTCCCCTTACCACACTGTAAGTCTAATTTTTCTCACCAAATCTTTGGGAAGCTTCTTCATAGGGAACGAGACCTTGTGTTTCTTTGGGTCCTATGGAAGAAATGTAGAGATATGACTATAATAAAGAAAATTAAAGAATGCCCAAGCAAATTCAACATCTATTTTGGTAAGCAAGCCAACCAACCAGACCCTCCCTCCAAACGGAACAAGTTTAGGTCACAGATAATATATACATTTAGTGGCACCCCTGGCTTTTGATCTCAGTGATGAAATCCACAGATGTTTTGCTCATATGCTGTTTTCAAGTGCAGATTTCATTTCAGCTTACTCAGTTGTGCTATTAACTAATCGAGTGGCATACGTTTTTCAGCTTAAAAGTGAATGCATCAAAAGAAAAGTTGGGCGTGATATCAGTTGAGTAGAATTATAATGAATCAATGAACAAAGATCCTGGCTCCAAATTTCATAGGAAGGAATAAAGCTAGAATCCAGAATGTCTACCTTAGTCAGGTTTAAAGCCACAGACACAACCTGTGACCCATACAAGGAGCCTTGAATATATCATGGGAAAGACAAAAATCAGGATTTTGGCCTACTGTGATTCAAGGACTGAAGTTAGAACTCTGCAAATATTTAATAATTATATTTTGTTACTACCGCTGATTTTCTGATTAAAATATAAATGCCAAATTAAACAATCTACATATGTATGCCTCTTTCATTTTTATGGGAAAATTGCCTAGGGTTACTTTTTAAATGTACTTGCTTGCTAAAACGTTGTGCCTTTTAATAAACTATACAATGGTTAAGACAGGCTGCACTGGGTTTTCACACATGTAGGGTTTATGAGCCAGGACTTGAGGCTAGAAGAACACAAACCAGTCTGTGCTGTTTTCTGATGCCATGGGAAGGGGCAGAACAAGCATATCCATGGGGTTTAACAAGGGTGGTATTTTAAAGGGATACTAACCTTTTGTCAGTTAAACTGGGAAGGTGGTTTCATTTAAGTGTATTTAGAAGAAGATAATGGCTAACTACTTCCAAACTGTTGCAAAGAAAACAAGATGGATGTGCCCATGTAGCCATTATATGTGAGCTAAAGGCAAATTAGTATTTCTCAGGCCAAAAACTGTGCAAAATATTCACGATTCTTGCCAAGAGCCAAGCAGAGTCTATTAATTAATGGAAAGGGCAGGGGGAAAAATGATGGCTTTAAGGTACTGTAAAGTGCAAGAGGAAGTCTATCCATTGCTATTCAGGGAAAGCATAAGCAGTAGTTCTGTTTTGGCTTCATTCATATCTGCAGTAAATGGTCTTCTGTAGCCGAGCCATGCCTACGAGGTTTCTGCCAAGTTCTCACCTAGGAGTCATGTATAAAGTCTATAAAGTCACGAGATCTGTGATTCACTGCCAAATCCAGGAGCCTGACATCATGTGGCATTACCTCACCAACTTTACTTAATCTTTAAAACACTAAGCAGGGTCAGACCGGGTTTGTACCTGCATGGGAGACCAACAGAATTAGTACAGGTAGTCCTTGACTTATGACTGGTTGCTTAGCAACTGTCCAAAGTTAAATTAGAACCTCCCTGAAGGTACTTATGACCCAATTCTGAAGGTCAGGACTCCACCCAGTCATGCGACCACATCAGGTGCTTGGCATCTGGCCCTCATTTACAACTGTTTGCTGTGCCCTACAGTCACGTGACCACATCTTACAATGCTGAAAACTGACATTTGCTTCCTGTTTTTTTTGACAAAAACAGGGAATCATTGATTTGCTTGATGACCGCTGCAAATAAAGAGTTGTACAAGTGGGCTGGTTGTGTGGGTGATCTGTTTTATGATCATCATGAAAGTGATGGGCAGGCTCTATTATGGTCATAAGTTGGAAGACTACCTATACTACTACCTAAGTAGACTACCTAAGGCTAGCCCAGTCCTTTATTACTCAAAGCCACTTACCAGAAAGTCTTTATTTAAATTTTCCTGTTGTGATTGGATAATGAGTTCATGAGTTGTTATCCCAATTTTGGGTAATTTACTCAGGTTTGGAAAGCATGGGCTACAGTGAGCAATCCCCAAGAAAGCAGTTTCTCCAGTGACCAGCATGTTACAAAGAGGCAAAATGTTGGAAGTAGCATCACAGTGTCAGCCTCAAACCTTTTTGTACATGCAGTGTTAACATTCCCCCCCTTTTGAACCCTTGCTCCCATGGACACTGTTGAATAAACCACTCCTGTATGTTGCTAAGAAAATGAAAGGGAAGCACTCATGTAATTCCAAAGAGCTGAGCTTAATTCCAACAAGATTTCACCTCAACCTTTTCAGGCTACAACCTGATTTTTGAAATGGTTAGCCAGCAATCGTATGAGAATTCAGGGCGACTCAAAAGCCACATAAGCTACCACTATGTTTAGAAATGTGAGTTTTGGATTATAGCTTACATGTTCAAACACTGCAGTTCTGTTGGTGGTCCGACTGCATTTGCCTGGTATTCTTTATTATATAAGGTCTAACTGTACAATAATTACAAATAATACATAAATTATCACTTGGGTTTGAGTAATACTCTTTGCTCAATTCAAGTAAACAAAGTACTCTGAAGATAATAGTGAAACAAGTACTGATAATTGCTCTTAGCCCAGCTGTAAGCAGTTGACTGCCCAGATTTATTAAGGCCATGTTATTTGAAATACAGCAGAGCTTTTTTTAAATAGGACATGGAAAATTAAGGTAAAGCGGGCAAATTTCCTGCACTAATAGAACTAATAATGGTCAGAATAGACACAAGAAACTTAGAAATGTTGAAAAATAGAAAGCTATAAGGCATTTTAAAAGGTTTTGAATATATCACAGCAAGCAATCCTTTGCGGGGACAGCAGGTAGAAGCATCAGAAATTTTATTCTTTCTAAAATACTTTAGTATCTGCTGATCAACCCTGTATGTGCAATGTGAGCTGAGAAACATACTGTGCAATTCCCTGCTACACTACAACATATTATTGTTACTTGAAACTTCATGCCCACATTTGAAGTTGTGCTGCATAAGATTAGAGACCTATCCAAACTAGCTGCTCAGGCAAAGGGTTGTAACAGAGAAATCTTACAAGCAGCACAACTGCTCCTAAATAAGATTGAAAACATCCTTTCCTATCTCTTGGCATCAACTCTTCTCCATAAGACAGTTAAGCCAAGTGCCTTTTCACAAAACTTTTACTCAAGTTTTTTCAAAGATTACTCATGGCTAGTACCAGAAATCGTGGAACAGGTAACTGTTCATTAGTAACCACAAAGGACAATATGCTGATAAGGTGTGATGTAATCAAAACCTCGAGGATTACCGGATGTGTGTAGTTCTTTTCTGGAAGAAGAGGGGGGGGGAGTGAAAATAGCCCACAGATATGTAGAGGCATTGTCTGGGAATCCAACTATTCCTCTTGCTCAGCCCACCCAGCAAGCTAAAATGATTTACAGGTCACAATCCTTTCCCTTAACAAATGCATTCAAACACTGGTGTGTATGGGGATATTTCTGGCTCCTTCTTTACACATCTATATATTCACTATAGAACGATAGAAGCAAACCCTGGAATTCTACTTTTCAAGTGCCTTAAGAACAACTTTTATAGAAGAGAAGCACCCAAATTCGAGACTTGCAATCCCAACCTGTGTGTTGCACGATAAGTGGGCTTCAGATGCACAGCGATTGCAGAATTCTAGTTGCATAAATGTCCCTTGAATGGGATGAGAGAAAGTTTTTGGGACCCTGTTTCGGTTTTTAAGCCCCTGCAGACTTCGTAAAACAGTGGTTAGTCTCACAATACAAGCCATTATTTGGTTTAAGTGTAAACTGACCCATTGTTTATGACTCAGGGTGCTGTGTAAACCTAGCAGGTTCTGCTTGAGTTAAGAAACTATAGTTAAAACAGACAATGGCTTAGCACAATGGGCAAATCCTTAAAAGCTCATGTCACAAATAGTTATCTCTCCCACCATATCCAGAGATGGTGCCAGGTATTCTGTTTTTCAATGTGGATAAACCTGCATATTTCTCAATTGGGGGCTGGCAGTTAAATATTCAGTAGTGCTGAAACCCAAACCCTTATCAGAAGGCAAACGAGGAGGCTGTTTATGCCAGATCCCCAGGCTGCGTTCCCAACAAAAGCCAATGGTAGAACATTGACCCTTTCACATCCATCAAGGCATCTTCTTCCTTTGCTTACAAGTGACTTCTGATGACACCCATTTGGAAGCAACTTCCCACATCAAAGGTCCCCGTGAATGTTTCTCAAAGGTCTTCTACAAGTGGCCATCAGTTCACATGAAATATACAGTAGTGTAAACCATGTTTTTTCAAGCTGGGTTCTCCCAACCAGTTGGGACCCTCAGTAAATCAAGTTGAGTAAATGGTGGCACCTCTGGAGCCTTATCTCCTCCCCCTCTCAGTTAGAAAGATCCAAATGAGGCATACTTTTATTCAATCATCTTTATTAATAATGTTATAAAAAGCTCATAAAAAACAGGTATTTTACAAAAAAGAGAAAAGAAGCTCAACATACCACCAGCTCAGAGATCACATAAATAGACTTGTGGGGTTGGGTTTTTTTTGCTTTGCTTTCCTCAAAAACCAAAAAGTGGCAATTCCAGCACCTCCCAATTTCAGACTCGGCTTCCTGGCTTCAAAACCATTTCAAAACCGGCCATCATAAAGAGACGCTGGAAATCCCAGCCAAGGCTTTTGCTCGGACAGCAGAGAGAAAAACGGGGAGAACACGCGCCGCTTGGGCACGCGAAACTTCTCCCCAACAGACAATCGTGCACGGCAGGAGACCGTTCCCATCGGAAACACCCGCGCACACGCACACCCGAAGCCCTCACGTGCGCGCACACGCTCCGAAACAGGCCCTCCAAAAACAGGCGCTGCGTTTTCCTCCCCCCACGCCGAGCGAGGGAGAGGGAGAGATCTGTTCGTTCACGCACGCAGTAAGGAAATAAACGGGAAACAAAACTGCACGTGGAAATGGGATGTCAATAACAAACGCTCGGCAAATCAACATGATTTGAATAACGTCTCGCATGAAAACTCACACAGAGCCTCTCGGGAGTGACGGAAAGGGGCGGGAAAGGGGAGCGAAGGAGTCCGTGCCTCCCCGCCCCCTTCCCCTCCGCCGGGAGTCCGTCCTTACACCTGGACGACCACGGTGCTGGGCCCGGGCCGGAGGCTGCTCTTGTACCCGTCGAGCCAGCGCCTGAGTTCGGAGATCTTGTAGCCCTCGGGGCCCCGGCCGCCCTGGTACATCACCTTCCGCTCCTGGATAATGTAGAGGCGCTCGAAGTACGCCCCGTAGGCGGCGCTCGAGGCGTTGTCCATGGTGTCCACGGCCAGCGGGCAGCCCCGAGCGCCTTCTCGCATCAGCTGGGCGGCGCGCAGCCGGTCCTGCAAGCACTGGTGCTTGGGGATGTCGTAGGCGGCGTCCGAGCTGACCCAGCCGTCGGAGGGGTGAGCCTCCTCGATATAGACCAGCAAGAAGTCGGCGATGTCCACGAAGCCCGCGGCCAGGCGCTCAAAGGCGCGCAGGCGCGCCATGAAGGGCGGTCAGGTGCAGCTGCCGAAGTTGAGGATCAGCGGCCTCTTGCCCCGGGCGTAGTCCAGGATGCGCAGCCGCGTGCGCCCGTCCAGCTGGACGACCTCTGGGTTGGGCGCCGTCGCGCCGACGTGCGCCGCCTTGAAGAAATCCAGCTTCTGCCCGTGCCACACGGCTTTGAGCGACTCGAGCGTGAACATGCGGTTCGAGTCGGACACGCAGAGCGGAGGGTCGTCGGGCGGGCAGGTCCCCTCGCTCGAGTCGCCGTCCTCGGCCGCCAACTCTTGCTCCTCCCCAGGGGTCGCCGCCGCCGCCAACAAGAGTTTCTTTCGGATACAGAGGAAGTCGAGGAGCCAGAGCATCACAGCCGTCAGGAGGAAGCGGGGCAGGAGGAGCAGGCAGGCGGCCACCTGGCTGAGCGCTTGCAAGATTTGGGCGCCCACGGAGTGGAGCATCGCCGCGGCAGGAGTGGCAGCTCCGCTGGGCGCCCACGCTGTGGTCCCGAGCCGCCCACGCCGCCGTTCCCTCCCACCGCTCCTCTGGGCGCCTCAGCTGATGAGATCCCGCTTCTCCTTAAACCCATTTTATAGTCTGAGATTTAAATGAAAAAGTGACTCCACCTCCGGCCGGAACCCGCCTCCTTTGGAACCTGAGCCCGGGGATTACCTACCCCTCCACTCCAATGACCTAAAAATATACTGGCCGAGGGAAGGGGAAGGAGAGGCGCAGGGGGAGTGGACCGAGGGGACGCGCGAGCGAGCGAGCCAGCCCCAACCCGGCTTGCAAGTCCGGGGGACGTGCCGCGGCGCAGGGAACGGCTGCTCCCGGACCAGGCAGCTTTAGGGCAAGCCCGGGTCTCTTCCCGAGCAGATCAGGCGTGCCGGGAATAATCGACGCAACAGGCAGCCTGTCCTCCTCCTCCTCCTCCAGCATTGCTCACTTGGGTATAAGCGTGGGGAGCGGGCGCGGGTGATCAATGAAACGCTCGGGACTAGGACAGGCTCCCTCCCCCCCGCCGACCAACACGGGATCCCAAGCACCCTCGAGCGAGTAGTCGCCCTTTCCTGCCTCTCCCCTTCTCCCGCGCTCCCCTCCCCACGTGGATGGAAGGCGAGGCCGGAGGGAAAGTCTTCCAAAAAGTTCCCACCCCGGCCACCCCACCCCCACCCCCGGTGCAGGCAAACGCCGCCAAAGCGAAACTCTTCCAGCGAGCAGCGTCGCCAAACTTTCTCTAAAGTCTCGGAAGAGCCGACTCGATCCTCACCTTCCCGCCAAGGGTTGCCCGTCCCCCTTTTGGCACCGGAGTGGCGCGAGAAGAGACGGCTAGTTGGATAAGAGGACCTGCTCGCTCTTGTCTCGCTTGGGAAACGGATGCCTTGCCCTTTCGACTTCGGGTTCTCTGCTACGTCGGCCACGTGGTTGACAGGGATAGCCGGCTTTCTCCGGAAACAAAGGAGTTAATGCTTAGTTGGTGACCTCGCTACCTCGCTGGTTAAACCTGTTGACCGCGGCCAAATCGACGGCGAGATTTAAGTGCGCAAGATAAGTTTTGCTTCCCGCCGCGGCCACTAGGGGTAGCTGTTGGCCGAAGGGTGGGAGCGGTAGACCTGAGCCCTCCGCTTGTCTCCGTTTCTAACCGTCTTCAGGAAACTTTGGATTTTAGCAACGCAAGAAAGCAAAGGTGGTTCGTTAATTCCATCCCAGAGGGTATAAAGTTCAGTACGGTATATAAGATGGAATGAATACACCATCTTAAATTGTGAGTCCTTAAACAGTTTTAGGATTCGTTTGTTACACAGGCACATTGTATACAAGCACACATTGTTTTCCTTGTCCAAGGGGGCTCTTGTTTATTTTGGTTCTTAAGCAGAAGTCTTTCCCTTCACTTACTAGCATGTCTTTTAACTGGAGATGCCTTCGGTAAACTATGAGCAAAACTAAGACCTTTCGTGCCATCACCAACAAATTAATATTATGCAACAGGGCTTTCACTTTGTGGTTTTGCTCTGTAGAATACTTTGAAAGTGATTTAGAAGCATGCTTTGAGCCACACACAAGCACAGCACCTCCCTGCTGTTTATTAAAGGAGCTCTTCCTTTTTCAAGCTTCTGTACAAACCTGAAAAAAATCAAACTAGTACTTTAAAGGGTTGCCTTCATGTTAATAAATAGAGTCTTTAAAACAGCAGTGACATTTTGAGGCTCCAGCAGAAACCTTTAAAAGGTTTAAGGGTGTCCAACATTGCTAACTAGTAACACTTGTGGGCTTGAGTTAAAGCATGACTGGCTGAGGAATTCTGGGTTGAGCTGAAGTCCATAAGCCTTGAAGTTGCAACGGTTGGATACACCCCTTCTTTAAAATATCAGGCTGCTTTGATGGTATAAGAGAGGTCCTGTGTTTGGGTATGACTGAATCATGTCTTCTAATATCTTTCAAACGGTGTTGGCCCTGTTATGCACATAGATTTTGGATATGTTATATTTGTATATTGAATTTAACCATCTGTTGTATAATAAAATAAACCAACCAAAAAAGAACCAATCCTGAATGGCTTAATGCTTTTATATTAACTTGGTGGTTATAAAATGTTGAGGGAGAATGCTAAATCTACTTTCTGGACCAATTGTAGTTTTGGGGTAGTTATCAAGGGTAACCAACCCCTTGTAGAGTGCATGGCAGTAATCCAAATGGGAATTGACTAAGGTGTGAGTGACCCTGGACCAAAATGCCAAAAATGCAATTTGAATTTGTGGCCCTGGGCTGCATTTCTGGATTCATTATCAGATCTGGATGTAAGAATATGGATAGCCAGTGGATGGCAGCAAAGCAGTACAGAAAAAAAACACATTTATTTAAAAGATTTATATAGCTGGCCATTTTATTTAACTTAATCTTGGGCATAATCTTATGAACAAAAATAATAAAAACTCATATAAAATGAACTCTTTGCTCCTATTAGGAGCTTGTGTGAGTTTTTAATTTCAGTTTTAATTTGGGAATTTTTCCATTAAGCCTAGAAAAGGAGACGGTTCCATATTTCTAAATAGGGGATAAAGTAGATTTCAGTAGTGCTGTCCAGATGTTTGGCTACAGCTATCTTAATCTTTACCGGTTTGTTTCCTGGAAGCCTGAGAACTGAAGTTCAGAATATGTGAAATGCGCTAAGTTGCCTATCCCTGATCTAAGGACCCCAGAAACAAAAACAAAAGCAACCCCCCCACACACACATTGGGAAAGGTTACCCTACAGATAGAAAGTAAATTAAAAAACTCTAGAGCTGGATGAGGGCCAACCAGGTTTCTGAAGACTCTGGAGATTAGTGAATACTTCTATATTACAGAGCACTTGGCTTTGGAAGCTATTGATGACAAGAAGGCCAATAAGTAACAAAGGAGAATAAATATGTCCAAGGAAATAGGGCAGTATTTCTCATCCTGGCTGCTTTAAGATGGGTGGCCTTCAACTCCCAGAACTCCTTTATAGGGCTCCTGCAGAAGAATTTTTTTAATTTTTTAAATATATTTATTTATATCCCATCTTTATTATTTTTATAAATAATTCAAAGCAGCAAAAATATCCAGCACACCTTCCTCCTATTTCCCCCACAACAACAACAATGAGTTGGGTTGAGAGAGAGTGACTGATCCAAGGTCACCCAGCTGACTTTCATGGCTAAGGTGTGACTAGAACTCATGATCTCCTGGTTTTTAGTCTTAAACATCAGATCAGGCTGGGTCTCCTTTTAGCTGAGGAATTCTGGGAGTTGGAGTCTGTCTATCTTACAATGCGCAAGGTCGAGAAACCCTGGAAAAGAATGGTAAAGTATATCTACAACTTTAAAGGTTTTATAGTTTAGAAAAAAAAAGTTGAGCAAGAAATAATGAAATAGCTACAAGCAATTACAGTAACAACAACAACAACAACAACAACAACAACAACAACAACAACAACAACAACAACAACAACAACAATTTTATTTGTATCCCGCCCTTCTCCCGAAGGAC
>JANHFO010003430.1:62542-75155 GCA_032468095.1 Pareas carinatus | reverse complement strand
AATATTTAAAATAATCTAATTTGAATGCAGAAGGACAAGGACGTGGCTATCCCAAGCCAGCCTGTTGGAACAAATGGTTCCCCCCGCCATTCTGTCAGAGCTGAAGAAGCTTCTTGGATGAGAAGCAAAACATCTTCAAAGAAAAGCAAGAAAGTTCTATTGCCTCTTGAAAAAGCACCTTTGGAACAACCATAACATGGATGACTGAGAATCTCCATAGATGTTTTCAAAGAAAAAAAACTCAAGAATGTCTAGTTGCCTTTCGAAAAGCATCTTTGGGTATGAGAGACAGTTTGGCATATCGGTTAAGGACCAGGCTAGAAACCAGGAGACTAAATTGTAGTCCCACCTTAGCCATAGAACCAGTTGGGAGACCTTGTGTAGTCACTCTCTCTTAGCTGTAGGAAAAAGGCAATGGGAAGTCACTTCTGAAATCCTGCCAAGAAAGTTGCAAGAACTACCCCAAGCAATCACCAGACGTAAACACTGACTTGAACGAATAGAAGGAAGGGAGGGAGGAAGAAAGGAAGAGTCAATCAGATGAGATAACATAATATGGTCACTTAGAATAGAGTTAACCTTGTCTCTGTATCAGACCCTGTTCTAGATATAAAGTATATCTTCAAATTAAAATACATATCTGCATCTCAGACATGGAGACTGGCTTTACTTATTTAAGGTTCCTAGTTTAAACTCTTTGCTCACCACCTCATCTGACAAATATTTTCTCTGAGCCTGTCCACCAAAGCTGAACCCAACCCTTGTTGTTCTAGCAATGTATTGTTGTGATCCTCACCCTTATCCTATCTATCCTAAGACTGCTTAGTAAATGTACAAACCCATAGAAAGGCAAAGGAATATTTTGAGGCACTGATAAGGCTGAATCAATCAAATCTTTATTCAGTCATCAGCATGACTGACTAGGATGTAAACTAGGCGTTGAGAGTATTTTTCTATTTTCTATTTTATAGATTTTTTAAAAGTTTAAAGGTAACTCTGTGAAAGAAAAAAATCACATAATTCTTAGCTAGCAAGGACATTGCTGAGAATAAGTGAGGTTAGTATGGATTGCCCCTGTGACTATGTAGGACAGATGGGGAGGAAGCTGACCACCAGATTGCAAGAACTCAAGCGAGCGGTCAGATGAGGCGAATGCTGATTTACCACCAATCTATGACCGACCCAGGTTGGATCCTGCAACATTATTCTGGGAGATGTATATTTGCCTTCATTTGTTAATCAAAAGTGTTAAACACTCCAAGGAAAAATAAGCAAGTAAACTCTTGTTTAATAACTTTCCCTTCTCTTCTTTCCCTTAGTTTCTTTTAAAAAGCATATATGTCTATCTTTCAGATAGAGCATACCCCAAATATAATTTATTTGAAAGCAAATGAAAATTTTTTAATAGAGGCACCATGGTGGTGGAGATGGAAGAGGTAGGGCAGTCGCATGTGTATATGTGAAATAAGATATAAGTCCTACATATGATCTATTAGATGAATCATTGTAAAGTAGCAAAATGGTGGGGAAGAAATAGAGATATTTTTTAAAAAGCAGAGTTTCATTAAATATTGACTAAAACGTAATTTCTTACAGCTTTAAATAAAAAATAATTCCAACAATTAGTTTGTAGAATTGAAACAAAGAATATCGGAGCATCTAGAACAGTAAAAAACAACAGAATAAGGTTGCCTGCATTGAAGCTTGTTCCAAAGAAAGAGCTGCCACGTAGTAAAAGATGCTAATACTATAATATCAAATATAAGCACCACCACACTGCAAGAAACATTCAGCTACTGTACATCATGGGTGCAATTATAGCAAACAAGAAAGAAAAAGCCAACCAGTACTCCTCTAAGATGAAAGATGAGGTTGGGAAATAAGGTCAGCATGCTAGGATCAGATGCAAGCTAGAACAGATAAAAGAAAGGACGTTGAACAACACGACCAAATAATATCTGATCAACAAATGTCACCTAGAAAAAAGGAAGACCAATAAAGTACTGTAAATAATAAGGCAGCAAATAGTAGCTATAGCCAAGAAGATTAGCAAATGTGAAGCTATAAGCAGAATCTCCAATTTAAGTCAAATCAGAAACTTTTTTGCCAGTCTATCTAGAGAAACTGTAGCGAACCAGCCAATACTTTAACAGAATAGCAGAGTTGTAAGAGACCTTGGAGATCTTCTAGCCCAATCTCATACTCAAGCAGGAAACTGCATATCATTTCAGGCAAATGGTTATCCAATATATTCTTAAAAACCTCCCGTGATGGAGCACCAACAACGTCTGAATACAAGCTGTTCCATTGATTAATTGTTTTAACTGACAGGAAATTTCTCCTTCGTTCTAGCTTGCTTCTCTCCTTGATTAGTTTCCATCCATTCCTTCTTGTCCTGCCTTCAGTATTTTGGAGAACACGTTGACCCCCTCTTCTTTGTGGAAACCCTTCAAATATTGAAACACTGCTATCATGTCCCACCCCAATCCTTCTTTTCACTAGATTAGACATGACAAATGCCTGCAACCGTTCTTCATATATTTTAGCCACCAGCCACCTAATCATGTCTTCTATGCACTCTTTCCAGAGTATCAACATCTTTTTTTATATTGTGGTGACCAAAACTGGGTGCAAGATTCCAGTGGTCTTACCAAAGCATTATAAAACAACACTAATACTCTCTATAATCTTGAATCTTTTCCTCTATTAATGCAGCCTTGGTCTGTGTTGACTTTTTGGAGCACACTGCTGGCTCATATTTAAGTGATTATCCACTTGGATTCACAGATCTCTCTCGCAGCTATTGAGCCAAGTACCACCTGACAAAGAAACAAAAACATGCAGTTCTGGGCACTGCTATGGGACAATCCAAATAAATACAGTAAGAATGGAGCATGGATAAAGGAGGTGGAGAAGAAAAAAAAGAATTTGAAAGAAAACAACTTGAAATGACAGCAGAATTGGTGGAGAAAAGAGCAAAGAAGATCAAGAATTGATCAGCACCAAGAAAGATGAACTGCATGGTTTTTGGCTGAAACATCTGACTGTTGCCAAACAATTTAGCAATATTCTGCAAAGAGGTGAAATTGAAGACTGACCAACATCTTGTGAAACTTATCTGACAATGAAAGAATCAAAAAGATGTAACACCAGGCAACTGCAGGCCAATTACCTACCTACTAACAACTTTCAAATTGGTAACTGGTGTTGTAATTGATGCAGTCCAACAGCATCTAGTCTTTCCACCTGAGCAAAAAGCTAACTATTCAAACAGCAGAAAACCAAAAAATCAGTATCTAACTGGCAAAGTGATTTTGGAAAACTGCAAGAAAATAAGAGAAGTCAATAGAAGCATCAGAAACTTTATGCAATGATCAATGGTTCACCTGGTACGCCAGTTGCGCCCCTTTTTAGATCGTGACACCATGGGGACAGTCACTCAGGCACTCATCACGGCCTGTCTGGACTACTGTAATGCTCTCTACATGGGGCTCCCTTTGGGTTGCATCCGGAAGCTGCAACTGGTACAAATGCGGCCGCGCGGGGGGTTATGGGGGCCAGTGGCAGGACCCATGTGGCCTCCCTCCTGCGTGAGCTGCATTGATTGCCAGTGGGTTTCCGGGTGCACTTCAATGTGCTTCTTATGACCTTTAAAGCGCTCCATGGCTTAGGACCCAGTTATCTACAGGACCCCATTCTGCCAGCAAATACTTCCCACCGACCGGTGCGCTCCCACAGAGAGGGCCTCTTCAGGGTGCCATCGGCCAGAAAATGTCGGCTGGTGACCCCCAGGGGGAGAGCCTTCTCTGTGGTAGCTCCTACCCTCTGGAACGACCTCCCCGGAGAGATTCATATTATCTCAGACCTCCGTGCTTTACGCCGTGCCATAAAATCATATCTTTTTATCCAGGCTGGTCTGACCTGATACACCTTATCTCCACGCTTATAAAAATGAAATAAATTTTATATACATTTTAAATTTTTAGATCCGGCTATAAATTGGATTTATATTCCGGCTTTTAAATTCTGTTGGCCATATTAATTTATATCTTTTAAATTGTTTTTAATATTGTGTTGTTTGTGTGTTGTAATTGTGGTTGTTACTGTTTTTTAGATGGCTGTATACCGCCCTGGGTCCCTTCGGGGAGAAGGGCGGTATTTAAATATAATAAATAAATAAATAAATAAATGGCGCAATGAAAGACACAGTTGCTAGTCAAAGCTGATAGACTGGGGGAGATTAATATATCAAGAGACGAATCTTTCAAAGGAGACTCACAATTTCTATCAATTTGTCACTGCATTGATTCCTGTGTCAGCAATCCTGAAAAAGTCATGGTTATCAAACATAAAAAAATCTTCCAGGCTACTCCACCTCCTTTAAATGGATGATCTGAAGCTGTATGGAAAAATACCATCTGAAATAGAATCATTGCTCAGCTCTGAATTCTGACACGGTACTTGAACACAAACAGACATGATCGGAGATGGGTTAATAGGCACCCTTTATTGACTGTGGTCAGCTAGCAATTAGCCTTTATTGGCTTAGCTGATGTGTAAGCCTCTTTTCACTCAGTAGCCGGTCATAAACCTATCACCAGAATTTATGGTCAGATTTCTACAGCATTTGAAGTCCACAGAGGCACACTTGTGAGCAGTTCACATGGGGAAAACTCACAAAAGTTCTATGAACAGAGCAGTCCAGAGCAAAACAGGTCAATAGGAGAATAACTCACACACCGAAGTTCCAGAAACAGAGCAGTCCAGATATAGCAGAGTAGATGACACAAATAACCACTGGCAGGGAGACAAAGTGTTGTATGCTACAACCATCTGTCTCCATCCTACTGCCTTCTATTCCCTACTGATGGTGGGGCCCTGTTAACAATGACCACTCCAAAGCCTGGAAAGGCCTGTTAATAGCCTCCTGCTGTGCTTCTCTCTTTGCTCTGTGCTGCGCCCTGGTGTCAGGGACCGAACCCAGCTGTTCCTCATCTGCCAGCTCAATCTCCACAGGGCATGGAGGTGGCCAGCTCTCCAGCTGTGGTCTGATGGATGGCTCAGGCTCTGCCTCTGCCTCACCCTCCAAAAGTTCCATTCCTTCTTCCTCTTCAGAGCTGTCAGAAGGCAAGGAATGCCTGGGAGCCGGCCGGGCCTCTTCCTCCTCCATCTCCTCTTCGGAGTCAGAAGCTGGAGGACTCAGAGGACTCAGTGGTCGACAGGGCACAACACTCTGTCTGAATATAGAGTCAAGATATTGCAATGGAGTTGAACTGGACAAATGTGCCACATTTGCCATCAATAGGGGAAAAATAATAAAACTGAAAGAATTAAGATGTTCTATGAAAATAATATAAAGTGACCGGATGAAAGTGATCACTATAAATACCTAGGCATCTTTCAAGATGACAAACTCAACACTGAAGTCAAGAAAAAGGTTGGAAATGAGTACATTAAGTAAGTGAAGATCTTAAAGTCCAAACCAAGTAGGTGAAATACCATCAAGGAAATTAACACCTGGACAATTCCAGTCATTAGATACATAGCTGGAAGAGTGGACTGGATTCAAGCAGAACTAAAAACTTTCAATAGGAAGATTTGAAAAATCAGGACAATGAACCTTCATATAATATAGGTGAGTGTGAAATGTTGCAAATACAATCATGTGAAGGGCTGGAAGGATTCTGGAGGAAGGCAGTAGAGATTGTATTAGAAATGTTTGGCAATGCATGTCATCCTAGAGGAAAGATTAAGATAACTTGGTGTCCCTTGCCAAGTTCAGAAGAAGAACACACGGGGCTGTGAGAACAGTAAGCATAAAGGAGTGCCATAAAGAGGACACGGATCAATTATTCTCATTAGTCAATGAAGGTGAAACAAATAAGAAGACTAAGAAGAAAGGGAAGTTTTAGGTTAAATATTCATCAGGGCTGTATTAAGTCTGTTCAACAAAGAGGTAAATTGCCAGAGGCTGTGGTATAACTGCCTGAGCCAGAATTATGCACAGCAGAACCCACATTTTCAGGAATAGTTATAGAATAATTAAACCAATCCTGTGAATGAGTGAGGTCTGTTCTAATACAAGTAACTTTGAAAGTCTAAATACAGCAGATTCTCTAGGGGGATGCAGATGTTTAAGTTAGGTTTGGTGTCAAAGAGCTGCAATGCTATTTTTTCAAACGTAATTATACTCTTCATCCCAATGTGGATTGCTGTAAAAATGATTTTCTTATTCAGCTGTTGTGCTTACAGATTCAACGCAATATAATGATTGTTCTAAGTTGTTCTAATTCTAGATAGAATTTGAAACAGAGGAATCAAAGTTGTAAACAGAAAGATGCTTAACCTCAATGAAATTAAAGGGGCCAGGGAACATAAATTTGTGTTCAACTATTTGAGATTGAAGTTTACTGTGACATTTTGATACCAAAATCAGAAAATTTAACTTATGCTACATGGCAGTATAGTACGGACATAAAATATACATAAGACTAAATTAAATAAAATAATTAGTAGTGTGGTCCTTCAATTATATTTTGAATAGTATTTAATAGAAAATTTCTCTTGAAGCTTTTCTCATTTAATTTGATGAAAAAGAAAGTTGCTGTCAAAATTTGTTTAAAGAAGACAATTTCACAGAAATTCTCCAGAAAAATGAAGGAGATGTGGCCAAAAGATATGTGAATGTTTCATTATATAACCCTCTCTCTAGTGGTATGAATTTTTTTTGGCAACTTAAACTTCAATTACATTCTAAAGGGGAACATTACAAGAGACATTTTCCTGTTGATAATGCAATCCTACTGTGCTAAACTGCCAGATGATTTCTGCTCCTTCTGAAGAAATTCAAGTAAGCCACCTACCCAGTTTCTCTGTCCAGAAAATTTGCAAAGAACTTTGAATGGTCAGCTAAGTTCTGTTCCCTTGTTTTGCCCAACGAGAAGGTTCAGATAATTATTATTTGCATGCGATTAGCCCTTTTTTTCTTAATTTGTATTATTATTGGTCTTCTTTCAAGCTTTGTGATTAAGTTTGTTTACTGGAAAGGGATAAAAATAAACATCTGTTTAAAGAAGTTCAAGTACAGAATTGTAATTGGTTCAAAAATTCAGCTTATTAACAAGTTGAACTGTATGTGTGTGTGTGTTAAAATTAGCAAGCAATATGAAATACAGATGTATAGTTTATTAGAATTCTAATATATCTACTTTACATACTGTTTGAGGATTTCCAGTAGAGAATTTTAAAAAAGAAAAAGCCAAAAAACCAGGTGTTGTTACTAATAAAGGATTCTTTCACAATTAAAGGGAAAACAACGCTGCTAAAATCAAAGATTTGCTGAAACAACTCATAACTCAGAAAAAGAAATCCTTAAAAGAAAACCACAGAAAACAAAGACAGTATGTAGTGCTATGCTAATAGTTATGGATATTAGTTGTTCAATGGAAAAGAAAGCTGAGAAATAAAGGGATCAAAAGTAACAGCATGAAAGAAAGCAAATGTGACTGGCAAAACGCTAAACAGAAACAGGTTTGTTAAAAGATGAAGAAAAGTTGTATTTTGTTTCGGTTTCCACTTGATTTGGGCAGTTTTGACAAGAAACATATTATTATATTTATTAGTCTACTAATCGGTCCCAGGCCGATCCTGGGGAGAGAATGCATGCTATATAGATCATTTATTTATTAATTAAATTTATATGGCTGCTCATCTCACAACAAGTGACTCTTCATGTTTAAACAAAAACCAAGGAATACAATGTATATGTAGTAATTGGCAGCAAGAATACATAAACCAGCAATCTCATTCACATTAGCTTGCATCTAGAGAACCATGAACTGAATTTCATTTTTACATGCTCCTTTTCTTTTACTGTTGAAATACCCCTTATGATGACAAAAATGTTTACTACTATGTATAACTTGAAAAAGTGCTTTTGATAACATTATAAAAGTACCAAATTATAAACCAACAAACCAATTAAAACCATGTAAAAAGTGAACTCTTTAAATCAGCGACAATCAATCGTCAAAGGCCCTAAATTCTGAATGAGAAAATATACTTTAAGTAGTAATAAAGTTGACATGCCAACAGTGCTCGCCAAGCTTGATACACTGAAAAGCCAAAGACTTACATCATTAAGAAGACTTTTACATTTCTTGTTGCTGCTCTGGAGATTGCTTTTGAGCAGAACCATGTTCAATCCCCTGGCCTGGTCCCCCAGTTTTAAAGGCTGACTGGCACATAACTTGAAAGTACTTTCAAGAGTACAAGAGCTGATGAAATGAGCAGCAATAGCTTAACTAGTCAGTTAGTGTATAGAATGACAAACATCATGTGATAAAACTTTGATCTTGCATGTTGTTCAGTAAGCAAGTGGTGGCATTCTGCATAAGTTGAACATTGCAGAACATCGTGTTCTGCATCATAAATGCAGGGCCGGCTGCAGACATTTTGGTGCCCTGATAATGTTCTCCCTATGGTGAACATCTTTTGCCTTTCATAAAATTTCTTTAAAAGCCCCACCTTCTTGCTTCCTAATTATATTTAACCCTTGAGCAGAGCCATTGGCTCACCGAATGCTGAGTTAGTGGTTTTCACATTTTTATTATGTTTTTTTGGAAATCTTTTTCATTTTGTCACCCCTCGCCCCACTAAGTCATGGCATCACTAGGTCAGCCTACTTAACTTTAGCTTATGACTGGCCCTGAATGTGAAATTTATATTTTCAAAATGACTGGAATGATTGGAATCCATCAACCCTTTATTTGAGTCTTCTTGCCAGAAAACAGTGAGGACACTCCTGATGTAATTCAACACTACCTCTGCACCTAATAAGATTGAATTTGTACATCTGGAAAGTATACATCTGCACACTAAGATTCTCTATGGTTCCCCCCCCACTCCTCATGGCTAAAAAAGAGCTTTTGTATTTTTTTTTTGAACAACAGAATGTGTTCTTGGTGGAAAGCAGTATGATTCCTTTTGCACAAGTTAAAATACATTTTACTCTTTCATTATTACTTTAGACCATAATCCGATGCAAGAAATTCCAGATGTTACTTTCATATTTTTATGCCAGTACTATACAATATAATCCAATATAGGAGGCAATTATTCTGAAATCACAGACTGAAACTAATAAAATAATTGCTCATAAGTCTAGGGGGTGTGGTAAAATTTGAATTTGGGGCTTTCGGGACCACACTTAGAGACAATTGATTCTATCAGGTCTTGATAGTTTTGTCCCCACTCTTTAATATAGAAAGTCTAGTCATCCAAAGAGCTCTGCAATTCAAGGTGTTGGTTATCACCTTTAAAGCCCTACATGGCTTAGGGCCAGGCTATTTTCGAGACCGCCTTCTGCTGCATGTCTCCCAGCGACCTGTAAGATCCCACAGAGTTGGTCTCCTTCTGGTCTCATCAGCTATACAATGCTGGCTGGTGCCCACGGGGGAGGACCTTCTCTGTGGCTGCCCCAGCTCTCTGGAGCCAGTTACCTCCAGAGATCAGAACCATCCCCACCCTAATGGCCTTCCGCAAAGCCTTAAAGACCTGGCTTTTCCAGCAGGCTTGAGGCCGTTGATCCCGCCTGGGAAGTGGGTGAAATCCGGCCATGAATGGGGTGTGATTGCATTTTAAAGTTTTAAAATGTTTTTAATATTGTTTTTATTGTTGACTTGTTGTGAGCTGCCCTGAGTCCTAGGAGAGGGGCGGCATACAAATGCAACTATTAAATTAAATTAAATTAAATTAGGTGGCAACACTTGGTGTAATCAAACATTCTACTCAGTGTTACTTGGAAGCTCATTTCCTTTTTGTTTATATCACATTTAGGCATTGATAGATTTTTAACCTTCAGCAACATCATCAAAAAGTCCAATCAGTTCTCATTAACTTGCCAAAATTGAGCTTGTTATCTGCAAAGGGCTATCCAAACATATTTGGCCCATCACAAGGAAGCTTATTCCATCTGTCAGATATGAAGCTACTGACTGTGGAGATTGGAACCACCTGTCAAGTTCAAAAGAACAGTATAAATGATTGGAACGATGGAATTATAAGAAAAATGTGAATTAAAAGCAACCATAACTATTCCAGGACTCCTATCTGCCTTTATGGTTGCCAGGCCCTAAGGGTCAAATGGATGTGATCCTCATTGCATGGATACAATTTGTGGGTAGACTGCATCTGTCATTTATATGTTCACAGCCGCACATGTTAGCCCTCAGAAAAATAGAATGTCATAGGTATAAATTACAACACAGAAGTGAAACATTTTTGCATTCTGTGCAAAAATTATAACTGTGTTGAACAAGGAGAAACATGCCAAAGGAAAGGAAAAGGGAAGAGAGATGGACACATGTTCCAAGAAATTATAATAAATTTGAGCAACATAACTGGATGTTATGGAGTGATTAAATAAAAAATACATTTTCACCAAAAGTTTTTATTTTATTTTATTCCATTTATATTGTTCACTTGCCAAGCAGCACTGGGTTTTTAACAAAATTAAAACCAACCAAAGGAAAATAATTTGTCTTGTTTGGCGCTGGAACCAAACAAGAGAAGCACAGACCTCAACGGATAATTAGGACTGCATAAAAAATAATTGCTACAGACCTACCCTCCATTAAAGACCTGTACACTGCACAAGCCAGAAAGAGGGCTGAGAAAATAACTACAGACCCTTCACATCCTGGACATAATCTGTTTAAACTTCTTCCCTGCAGACGTCACTATAGGACATTGCAAACCAAAACAACTAGACACAAGGACAGTTGCCCCCCCAATGACATCACTCTGCTAAACAACCAACCTCCACAATTCTTAAATTATCTAGTAGAAATGTATCACTATTATCCTTCTCATCTTTTCTATTACCTATTACCTATTTTCTTATTTGTATGACAATTAACTTGTTGCTTGTATCCTACAATCTATAGTAATTGTTTTTAGTGTCCTAGTATGATTTGTAGATTGATTTAGAATTCTATGATTGTTCTTTGCTTATCATAAAAATGTATCATGACATGATGGATGTATTTTATGACATGATAACATGATTGTATTTCATGGTTATGATCATAACTTATCACTTGTAGCTTATATGTACATTGAGAGCATATGCAGCAGAGAAAAAATTCCTTGTGTGTGTCCAATCATACTTGGCCAATAAAAATTTTTTTATTCTATAAATAATAAAAGTTCAGAAAAGAAAAAAGTGGCTATAAGGGAATACATATAAACACTGGCAGACTAAAAATGCAAGGCTATATGGAAAGAGATACAAAGAAAGAAAGCAGATATCAAAGAACATATTTTAAAATATGCTTTAAAGAAAGAAGAAGAAGCAGCAGATATCAGAAAAATGGGGAAATAGAATTAAAAAAATAATGAGTTATAGCAAAGAGGAAGGTATTGACCTAAGAAAGATAATAACTGACAACACAAATTAAAAGAAAGGAGCAAAGTTTTAAAAATATAAAGAAGTTGCTTAAAATGGATCTGACAAAGAAACATATGTCACTGAATGTTGCAAAACAGAAAGGGTACAAAAGAAATGTAGAAAAATGAAACTGCAAGTAAATACAGTTTTGAGCAATATTTAGAACTGAAAAATGGCAAGGTGTTGCAATACTTTTGATAGCTAGTGCAAAAGAGTTATTAAAAGAAACCTCATTAGATGCTGTACTTGAAGCTAGACACCAAGGAGAGTGACCTAAAATCTCAGGTTAGCTAAGAAAAATTTTCAGCAGCTGATGGCAAAGTTGTAGGAGGTATAATTAATGATAGCTGCCCCTTTCAACTTTCAAATGTATCTCATACATCCTTTGACAGCTGCTTGTGAATATTGTTCCCAAATGGTATACTGATGCTTTTTCATTGCATTGCATGTATATTCCACCTTTGCTTGTAAAGCTCAAGATAACATGATGAAGATTCCCAAAGAATCACTCTACAAACATGAGATTTGGTTGCTTAGGTTAAGTATATTCGTTTGAACATATCCTTTCAGTCCATACCATAGAAAGAGAATTGCGCACAGAACTGGGAAGTCTCCAACCGGCAATCTAGTTTGTGGACTTTCTACTTTACTATCTGGCCTGCAAGTCATTTGAGAACCCAACTCTTCTCTCCAAGCAACCCACCCCTTATCTCTATTGCGTTTTCCTAAGTGATGACTCCTTCTATTCAAGGTTGATCTGTATCTCATCAACACTGCTCTGTCCTACCTCATTCATCAGCATTCATTAAACTTGAAATAGGATTTGACTCCTTGGCAACATCTGAGATGAATTGGACATTTTTAGATGTGCAAGAGAAATAGAATGTCAGGTCTACCATCTTTAGCTTGGTGCCTTGCTGGCATTCTGCTGTCAAAGACCTCAAGGTGATGATGGTGTGGATGGGAAAGAAACAAATGGGCAATAAATGTGCCTGGAAAATGATGGGAAATAGGGAGGGGGGATGACAGCTGATGAAGAACAGGCAGCTCAGAACCAGCTTGTGCCAGCATCCAAGGCCATACACCCTGAGAGTGGAATGCGGAATGCCCAAACATCTCAAAACATTCTCAAAACACCTAGGTGAAACCTCATTGGCTGAAGAT
>JANHFO010003430.1:38606-49002 GCA_032468095.1 Pareas carinatus | reverse complement strand
ATATTCTAAATGAATGGAATACGAAGAATTAAATATGAAGCTTAAAATTTTGTTCTATTTAATGATTAAGTATATGAATTAAAATGTTATATAGAACTTTTTACATTTTTTTGATATTGAGTAGGCTCAATTTGAATACCCCAAATGAGCGCAATGTAAGTTTTAGAATGTTGTTGTTACATTTAAGATATTAGATTAAGAATATTGAAATAATTTTAAGAAATCTGCTATGCCAAGGTTGTAAAGATTGAGAAATTGAATGATATGTTATAAGATAATGGGACATTTAAGATTGTATTTTAAGATGAAATGGCTTAAAATGGATTTAGATATTGATGAAAAATTGATAGCTTTGTTATATTGTAGTGATATGAAACTGATAAATGTATTGTGAGGTATTGAAATTGGATAGATAAAATATTTTAAGTAAATTTAATTTCAAACCTAGAATTCTACCAGTAAATCAGGATAAGAGTTTAAACGACCATTCGTATAAATGGATAAGGAGGTGAAATTAATATTTTTAAGGATGTTGTATAGATTTATCATTTAAATAATTTAATATGCTTAAAAATGTTAACCTGTTATTATTGTAATGTATTATTTATAATGTTTATATAAATATGAAATTATTTGAAAGCTTTTAGGAAAATGGACTTAAAAGCATTACAAATGGTTAGATAAGAGATGGAAATAGCATTAATGAACTTGATAAGTACTGATGAAAGAGATTTGAAATGTATGTACAGCAGGCTGATGTTGATGGAAATATATAAGCGCATTTTTTTTGTTTTTATATAAAAGTAATAAAAAATTTATACAAAAGAATAATAATTATGGCACCATAATCCTCCACAGGGAAGTGGGGCCAATTCAAGCAATCCACCTCAGGCACTCTATGGAGGCATTTGAGATCTAGTTGCCACTTGGGAATTTCCCAGCAATCTCAAAACAATTCCAATGAGAGCTTCTTCAACAGGATAGCTCTTGGTAGGATTGCCTCTGAATGTCTTGTCTTTGTATTCTAATCACAGGTTGTTCATTTTGATCTATGGATCAAATTGATTTCTTTGATTTATGGAGAATCTTCAGCAGATGAAGTGACAGAAGAATACCTGGAGTGAAACTGATAGAAGATGGAAAATTTAACTAGACATTAGTAAATGCCGAAGCTGAGTATGGGAGTCAGGACAGCAAAGTATGATTATTTCTTCAGTCTTATTGCATATATGGAGTGCTGTCTCACAGCCCTTTTCATATTGACCTAAGCTTTTTAGGAGATGATGGTCTGAAAAATTGCTTAGAGGGCTTCTATGAGATATTAACTTGGTAAGTCACTTGGATTAATTTTGAATTGAAGAAGTGGACAGTTCTTGGTGAGATGATCACTTCTGGACTGAATACCTATTCTATCTGGCTTATACAAGATACCAGGGAAGGGGCAGGAAGCTGGATCTTGGCCATCACTGATGACTTGTAAAAGAATATTGGAGACTGCTGACCTTGGATCCATTTAGACCTGGTATAGGCTTAAGTAGATAATTATTGTCTACTTTCTAGCTGGTTTTGGGAGAACATTCTTAAGAAGGTGATGGAGAAATAACTACAAATTGCTCTGGAAGAAGTAAAATTATTTTGACCCTTTTAAAGCATAATTCAGATCTTGGCATTGGATAGAAACCATATTAGACATATTTGTAATAACTTATAAAATTCTCCAAGGTTCAGGTTCTGGATTTTTACAAAGCTGCTACTTTCAAGTAGAATCTGCCTTCCTGATGCTGGAAGAGATTACTTGCTAAGGATCCTTAAAATTCATCAAGCTGTAGAGAACCCAGCTATTTATGCAGCCTTTGGGGATAAAGACTGTGATAACTACGTACTTAGGATACTGCTGATAGCTGTGGGTTACTGAATTATGTGGGTTACTTTATATTGTGATATTTATTTAATTGGAATTTATTAAATAAATAAATACAATTAATATATATTATTATTATTATTTAGATTTATATACCGCTTAACAGTGCTTCACAGTACTCACTAAGCGGTTTACACAGTCAGCATATTGCCCCCAACAATCTGGGTCCTCATTTTACCGACCTTGGAAGAATGGAAGGCTGAGTCAACTTTGAGCCAGTGACAATCGAACTGCTGAACTTTGATGGCTAATGGCAGGTGGCAGTCAGCAGAAATAGCCTGCAGTGCTGCTTTTAACCACTTCACCATCCTTGCTCTTAATATAATATATATATATATTATATGGCTGCCCAACTCAGACAACTTGATTCTGCAAAGCATATAAGAAGGCATCAAACTTAAAAATGCAAAAGAAACCAATGCACAACATTATGCATGTTTGTTATATAGCATAGGTTATGTTTTACTTGTAGCCTGTGTAGGCATAAAAATAGTTGTAATAAATAAAATGATAAAATAAATCTGGGTGTCTTTCCCACATTTTCCTTTTATGAAAGAGTAGAAGGAATTTCAGAAGTGTACCATTTGGTTAATCAAACAAATAGGCGGAAAGACAAACATAAATAATGTAAGAAAAGAAACTTCTGAATTTCCACTATCTAGTTAAACACTTGTACAATGATCTATTTAGGACGAGACTCAGACAATTTGGAGGAGATCATCCGGTGGAGTATTCAGGTTTCCCCCTGAACAAAAGCCTAATCATTTTAGCAGATTCTTACAGACACATTTATTATATATAACTGGAAGGTTAAAGGAACTTTCTGGGTTTGCGGCTTGGATATTATTTCCAGAGCAATCTTCCTGACCATTGTTAGAGACGGAATTGGTCTGATCTGGCAAGACAGTTCTTAGGCCCATATGACCCATTACAGGCTGAATCATTCAGTTATGTGACTTATTGACCCAATGTCTGCTTCTAAGGAGAAAAACAAAATTCCACTTTAGGCATTATTTTTTAAAAAGAGTAAAAATAAATGAAAGAAACCATATTATAATACTTTTGTAAGGGCCAAGCATTCTTCAAAAACGATTCAGCAGGAGCAGCTTTCTGCCTTCGATGATTCATTAAAGGAGACCCTCATTTTTCAGGCTTCTTCATGAGCGGGAAGAACTATATCACTGCTTTAAAGAATCTACATGCTACATGTTAAAGTGACTTTTAAAGGAGTGTCACTTTCTTCAGACCAATATAGGAGCCAAAAATAGGTTGGTGTCCCTTAACGAACCATGGGAAAATGATATATTCTCCTAGCAGGAGGCTGAAGTGATTTTCCAAATCACTTTCAAAGTGTGCAATTATCCGCTTAGCCATTGATCTGACCAGGCTGTAGATGAGAGTTCCCCAACCTTTTTGGCTTTGTGGACCAGCGGAGGGAGGAAGGGTATGGTCCTGTGCACGTAGCAGGCAAGTGCATGCAGCTCCATTTGTGCGAGTACTGGACAAGCACATTCACTCGTGAAGTTTCATTTGTGCGAGCTACAGGCCAGCCAGCTTGCTCCTTGTGCAAATGGCGTGCCAGCGCATGTGGCCGCCCACCGCTCATGCAAGTGGGGATGCAGGGTGCATATGTGTGGTCATCAACCACTTCTGTAGTCTGTTTTTGAAAGGCTCACGGCCTGGTAGTGGGCTGCAGCCCAAGTGTTGGGGACCACTGCTGTAAAGTATATAATTTTATTTGTTGCTTTTCAAAAAGAATCTTATAGAATGATAGAAAGAGTATAAAGGGGCAAACAAACTGATCAAGGGACTGGACTGATTCCATGGAAAGGAGATGTTCAACAACTGGACTTTTTGATTTGAAAAAAATGCTGAAACGTGTATAAAATTATAAAATAATTGGGGCAAGCCCTTCTCTTTTTCTCTGTCTGCTTGTCAGTCTTTCTCTCTCTCAGAATAGGGAGTTATTCAATGAAACTGAGAGATGGGAAATCCAGGAGAAACAATAGGAAAGGTCATCTGTAACTAAAGTTTTCTGAGGGTCTCAGAATAATCACAGGAACAAAATAAATAAAAAACAGCAGTTCTAAATATGATATCTATCTCCTCAACCCCCATCTGGCCTTCCAGTAAGAAACCTTCTAAACACATTATATTATGAAGAGATGACATAGCACCTGAACACATTATTCGCCACCCCAGTCTATTCTTGTCCACTCAATTAAATTACACTAATTAAACAGTATGTATTTCACTTATGGTTATTCAGAGGCATTAAGAGTACAAAAGAACTATGAATAAGCATATCAAGTTTTTGTGTTGTCAAGATGTCTTCTCTCTAAAATATGACTGGATGTCTGGTGTGGCGTACCTAGCAGCAAACATCCGAGCTGAGTCTCTCTTCAGCAAGACACCTCAGCTCTTAGGTGTCCACAGAGAACACCAGTGGCATGCTGAAAGTTCATCCACACAATCTCCATTTGACCTTTCCTTGTGTCCAAATTGTGAAGTGAAAGCTTTGCTGGTTAGTTGGTGAGTGAAGTGTCTAGTGGATGTGGAAATACAATCTGTTCAAGACTGACGTGTATCCTTTATGGATAATAGAGCTGCCAATCCACATTGCTAACCACTTTTAGATGACTATTATCTACCAACAAATAGAGATTTCTGTCTTCTGAGAATGTATTTGTTTTAGAACAGTTTTCATTTTGGAGGGAACTATAATCTAATGGGAGTGATATAGTGAAAAACATCTTATAGTTACTGTTTAATAATGATATTGGCCTATAGTTTTTAGTTAAGGTCTTGTCCCTCTTTAGGTATTAGAGTGATGTTGCTTTGCTTCTGGCATCCCATTCCTTTATAAAATAACTCAATGTATTCTGATGATCTTCAATGTGTTCTGGTAATTATTCTTCAAAATATTTATAATAAATCCTTAACATGTTTTTTTTAATAACTTGTGAGATTTTCATCAGCATGATTGGCCCATTCATAATTTTCTTTGTGTGTCTGTAAGACAGAATAAGTTTGACTTTTGGAGATAACATTCTATTTCTTTCAAAGAGATGCCAGATCTTTTATATAAATTGAAACAGTAATGATGAAAGGGGTTTTTTGTATAGTCAAATTATCTATTATAATTGTGTCACCATGACAACCATGACCTGTCCCACATTACTGAGGTTTCAAGATGTAATGCATTCCAGATCTGATTTTTATCTTTGTATACTTGCAATGGGGTCTGATTTTGAAGGATGTTCCAATCAGTCTGTGACCATGGCCAAGTAACCCAGCTTCTTGGTTTGCTGGATCAGCTGCCATGGCCAGCTTCAATTTGGAAGAGTTTGAGCTACTGCCAATGTTTTAAATGGATGCCACAAAAATCTGGAGAGCAGCACTCTAGAGGCTCTGGATAATATACAAGCCTTAAAGAGAGTATAACATCCTGGCATCTGAGGCTGATGGAGGAGGAACATGCAAGGCAGCTCCAGGCATGAGGTGAGGAGTGACTGGATCCAGGACTTCCCTCCATTGCTAGAGCACATTTCTATCTGGCAGATAAGAAGTTGGACTAAAACTGGACAGGTAAAGTAGAGGCGCCTTATACAGAGTCAAGTTTATAGCTATGACTCTCAAAGAAGTGGACATGGCCCCCTAGTCTGTGGGCTCAGCTGACTTTTTGACAGAATCAGGTCTCTCCTGGTTGGTCAGCGAGGGAACTTTTTGTTGGGTCCCTGCAGGGACACCTGCCTCTCTGAGGAAGGGATTGTTCCTTCAGCCTTGAAGGAAACTGTAGTTTCTCCTCTTAAAGATGCTGTTGCTAGACCTAATGATTTTGCACAATTTCCACTTAGTTTCCAACTATGCCTATTTAGGGATGATGGTTGAAAAGGTGGTTTGGCTTCAACCACTAAGAATCCCAAAGAAGATATATTATCTGAACCCATTACTGTTGGTTTTCAAGCTGGACTGCAGTATAGTAAAGCATCAATTTGCACTAATTGAGGACCTGTGGTGAAGCTGAGATGGAGGAAGGCTGTCATCAATTTTGTAAGTTTCATATTCTTTTTCAGGAGAGCCTGAATATCTTGCTTTTGTTATCTAAGAGCTAAGAATGGTTCCACTGTTTGAAGAGCATCTTGCCACAGACTTGTTGCCACACCAACAGGTGGATTTACAAATAACTAGGTTGCAAAATGCCATGATGCCATCTGCACAAGGTAGACCAAGCCCCAAAATCAACTCTACAGGAAGACGAACATGACTGCCAGCAGTTTGGCAGTTCGACTCTCACCGGCACAAGGTTGACTCAGCCTTCCATCCTTCGGAGGCTGGTAAAATGAGGGCCCAGATTGTTGAGGGCAATATGCTGACTGTGTAAGCCACTTAGACAGAGCTGTAAAGCACTGTGTATTGGTATATAAGTCTAAGTGCTATTGCTATTATATTTATTGGTAGGCTATAATAAAATCTTACACAACTGGTCATGCTTTCTTTGACTCCTTCTTATACCCCAGTGTCAATGCAGTGCAGGTAGAAATGAAGAAAGCCTTCACCTGCCTTTTATTTTATAAATAGATACAAATAAGAAACACAAGGAAGGCTTTGAATCAGCAACTGCTTTCTTTTAACCTTAGTGAATTCACTAGGATCCATGAATATAACCCCAAACTGATCTTGGCTATCTAGAGAAGAAAATATTTCTGTACCTGGTATATACAGTGATAATTCACACATTATTTTTTAGATACATTCTAATATTTAAAAAATCTCACCCCACCCCATGGCACTACAAAGATAGAAAAAGAATTATAATAGTTTCCTCATTTATTTTAGTAGTAAAGTAAATATATCTGTTTGCTAGATTCTGCAAACTACTCTGAATTTTCAGGAGTGACTGGTTTATATTGTAATCTGCATTACAAACTGAAACTGTTTACTGAACTTTCTCCAGGGTTTGCCCACATTAATCTTAATTTGTCATATTATTTCAAGCTGGTAATCAATATCAAAGGATGCAAAAAGCAATGTTATCCCCCACCCTTGAAAATTAGAAGGGTTCAATTCTACCACATTGCATTCCCTGATGATGGGAGAGAACCAGGCAAGGGAGGGCAGGATTCGTCTTCTGAAATGCCCAATCCTTCAGGTTGCTCCTACATATGGTTTCTCCTCATCATCCTCAGTCAGGGAGGCAGAAGTGACAAATTAGCCACACCAATAAAAAAGAGTGGGTGGAAGTCAGGCATAAGAAAGTGTGCGCTGATGAACTACACAGTGAAAAGGAAACACTGAAACAGAGGGTGTGAGTAGCAACTAGAGGTTGGAGTACTTCAGACTGAATCAGAATCACTGAGCCGTGGTTCCATCCTTTTGAGGTCTGTAAAAAGAGGACCCAGATTGTTGGGTGAAATATACTGACTCTGTATACTGCTTTGAGAGAGCTGCAAAGCACTGTGAGACGGCATATAAATGTAAGTGTTATTGTTATTGCTAAATCCCTAAATCTAAATTGAAACCAAAATCTCCATTTTGCAGCTGCAGATTCCAGAGAATTGACATGTGGTTCTCTATCTTTGTTACTGGAGCTAGTACAGCAAGCAATGAAGGAGAATTGATTCAATCATTTTCTATCCCGCTGTGGTATTAAGAAAGCTTGCCCCTCTGTAGTTGTCTCTCTGAATCTTGATATCCAGAAGATTTCCACCAGGGAATTAATGGAGGATTTCTTTTCAAAGCAAACTGCAGCTTCCAGGAAAGAAATTTCACTGGAATTCACTGGGGGCGGAGTAGAGAATAAAAGTGCTCCCCATTCTTTCCTGCTGCAACTTCTCTCATACTGCTGTGAAAGAATATAATTTCAGTTCTACTCCAATGGACTTTCAGAGTTGTCTCTTCACTTTAGACTTATATGATGCACAGTGCTCCAGATGGAGGAGAAAAAGACTAATGTACTGGCAGGATCTATGGTTTTTGTTTTT
The DNA here is from genome assembly GCA_032468095.1 of Pareas carinatus. Lineage (NCBI taxonomy): Eukaryota > Metazoa > Chordata > Lepidosauria > Squamata > Pareidae > Pareas > Pareas carinatus. The sequence continues at coordinate 41,097 of JANHFO010003430.1, read as the reverse complement.
TTAATAACACCCACCAACTGAATTCAAAAAAGCGTTTGGGTAGAGAGATATTATGCTATGAACAAGATGTTTCTGAACATATGCTAAACCTTAGGATACCGGTGTGTTCAGAACCATATCCAAGCTCAAAACTCTTTCCCAATCCTCTCCTACTTTTCCCTCATGCAATTTTTCCAGCCATTCAATTGATGAGAGGAAACATTGCTATTGTTCCTATTTTTGTAAACTGCAAATTTCTCAGAGATCTGCCAATAGATTTCAATTTACTTTCCTACTTTGCTTTGGTTTATTTTTGGAACCAAGCAGTCTTTCTTTTAGTGCTGGGGTGGTGAGGAGAAGGCAAAGTTACACTGAGGTTTTTAAAAAATGATTGTCCAAAAGGACTGGACTATTTGTCTATTTACCGAGGGCAGCACCAGGTGAGGCTGCGAAGCTCTTACTGCCATGAATAAAATGTGGAACTGAATCGTTCAAATTTTTTTTAAAGAACTGGCAGTTCTGAAACTGCTCTTGGCAGGTCTTGCCCACCGTGAAAGATTTCAGTGCAATAGACGGTAAGCTTTCCTCATCCTATCTACTACATCAGGGTTTTACAAGAAGTGTCAACATTTGAAAAAAAAGCACAGAGATAAAGTACAATGAGTATTATTACTCCATTTAGCATACTGAAAAGAAAACCACATATCAAATGAAGTTAATTTTTGAACCACTGTGGCCATCCGAAAATCCAGAAAGAGTTTAAGATCAAGGGATACTTCCGAATAAGGAAAATATACTTTCTAGTTTCTGTCTGAATATTGTTTTATTGAGTGCAACCCAAGATATGACCGACCAAAACATTATTATTTCATAAAATATGGGGTGGATGATTAATACAAATCTTGAATGAAGAATCACATCCTGACTACATCTACTCTGAAAGGGCATCAAAAATATTAAACATACCCAGGTTGTGTAATCCACAAAAATGCCCCAATATGGGGTTTGTAAATTTCACAAAATTAATCTATGTTTGGATTTGATTTTTTAAAAAATAAAATAAAATCCTAATGCAACTATATTATAGATTAAGCTTTAATATTAGTCTTAGTATTAATTAGTACTAAGTACAGAAGTATTAGTAGTTAGAACGTTTATTAGTACTGCTAAATGCATCAGCTGAAATCTGGATCACGGGGCAAAAACATCCAGTAGCAAAGGCCGTGATCCCATGAAAAAAGCCAACACTTTATGGGAGAAAAGTAAACAGACTAAATGTGTTTTGTCTTGAAAAATGTTTATAGTTAAGGAATTTCCATAACTATACAGACACTGTGGAACATAACTGAGGACAACATAGGCCAATTACTGTTCTTTTTGCATTGCACCATCAGGCCGGCTGACTGAGAGAAGTGGGAATGCCAGGAAGTTCAAACTGGGGTTATTTCATTACAGCTGAATTTCCTCCTTGCTTGGGAAATCAGATGATATCAGAGAACTGATGGCCTTGTGTAAAATAAAGTATTTAGGTCGGCTGCACTCTCAAATTGGGAAGCATGCTGTTGGGAAGAAGCCAAAGCTGGAGTCAATATATTGAACAATGACTTAGATGCCAGCATTCTACTATTACACACAATGTGACACTCCCTTACTCCTCCCTTCAATTTATGTTTAGATCTTTAATTGCAAGATATGTTGAATGACTAGATCTAGATGTTCTTTAAATGTCCCAGCATACTATGGAGCAATGCTTTATCAGGAAGATGGTGACAATTATAAATGGTGGTTTTATGCAGTTGTCTACTATGGTTGTGAGATTACAACTATAATCTCTTAAAATATATAGGTGGGTTTTAACAACAGAAATGCCTCCACTAGACATTCTTGAACCAAAGTCCCCTCAAATCTGGAATCAACTATTGGGGGAAAGTGCCAAGTTGCTCAGCCACTTATTTGACAATTTGTTGGACCTCATGTCTATAATTGACATGCATATAATCTAATTCTTCTTGCACATTTATATTTTCACTAAATAAATGCAAATCCAATTCACCCAGACACCTGCTATCTAAGATGTTAAAACCAATATGCTGATAGCAAAATGGAATTGAATTTAAAACATTGAAATGTTTCTATACTGATCCAGGAAAAGCAAAAGTTTTAAGTAGGTTTCAAAGTACTAAATGGGAGGGATTTGTCAATGAATATGGAATTATGTAAGGGAGTAGAAGGAAGAAAAAAACATATCAGGAGGAAAAGGAAAGTTAGGAAAGAGAAATAGGAAAGAGAGAAAATTGGGAAGTAGAAGAAAGAAAGGTAAAGAGAGAGGTGAAGATGTTGAGAAAAAAGAAAGTTTGTAGAAAGAAAATAGGCAGTTGAAAAGAATAAAATAAGAGGAATGGGAATGCAAAAGATGAAAAAATGGATAGAGGCTAGGGAGAGGAAAGAGAAAGTTAGGCGAAGAAGAAGGAGAAGGAGAGAAAAGAGAAAGAGAAGAAGAGAAAGTTAGAAG
>JANHFO010003430.1:27278-38506 GCA_032468095.1 Pareas carinatus | reverse complement strand
AGATAGATAGATAGATAGATAGATAGATAGATAGATAGATAGATAGATAGATAGATAGATAGATAGATAAGTGATGTGCTCCTTCAGAGGAATATCTCCACATGCAGAGTTAATACTAGAGCAGGCATGAAACTTCAACACATATTGCTAAGGTTCAACTTCTACTTCTATTGCCCTACCCAGACCCAACAGTTTCCAAGCTCAGAGTCAAGATTTTCAGAATATCTGCAGTTTGGGTTAGGATACAGTTTACATAGTACACAATTCACTTTCAACAGTATATTGATGAGTCCCTCCTCAGTCTCATGGGTGACTGTTCCCAGGAGTTTCATTATAGAGTAGGGAGGAGAGGACTCATACCTCAGACTACCCAAAGATGTCCACTGAGCTGATCTTTCATTCTTATCACCACTGTCTACAATTACCTCAATAACTAAAGAATAGAACCACTGTAAAACAATGCCATAAAACCCTACTCCATACTCCAGAAAAATAGCAGGACTAAGGGACCTAATGGGAAATTAATAGAAGTATAATAAGTATAATAGAAGTCTTAATAGAAGTAGAAATATTGCATTACTCCTAGTCCTAGTCTTGAGGCAGGTCATAACCAGGAGCAACTAATGCTTTTCCTATCCCTTGCCTGGGCCTGAACCCTGACTGGGAAAGGATGTTCTGCTAATGATGCACCATTGTCTTCTTGCCAACATTCTCCCAAAACAGGAGGTTAGACCTAGTAGTAGAATAAGGTTTGGTCCAAGGTAGCCTGCTTGTTGAGGTCATGCACTACACCATCCTTCAAGACATTACCCTCCCCTTACAAGCTTTCCTTATCTTCAGATGCTGATAAGGTATATATTATCATGTTTAGCCAAAGCCACTTAGAGACTTTTGATCAGTCTTGGCTTCTTGCCTGAATCAACCAGGAATGTGCTGATGCTGGGGCAGACTTTCTCTGTATCTTTCCTGCAGACTTAAACTCACTCCCATGTGGGTGAAAGCCTGCACTGACCTTCTATGCAACCATAAAGATAAACTGGAGGAATGTACTATATAGTAGAGAAGAGCTGTCAAGAACTTTCTTGATCCCTTTCCTTATGTCAGCAATGGGTAATCTTTTCTAGGGAGTCACATGCTTCTAAACTGAACTGCATACCAGTTGACACACTCAAGAAGAGTTGCCAAATAAAAATTGAATTTGATTTCATTTTCTTCAATTCCATATCCCTATCCCCATCTCCATCTCCATCTTCTGTGATGTATTTAATAATTTCTACATCTTCATAAAGTGGAAGACTTTCTCATTTGGAAAGTACAGTCAAGATTACAACTTGATAACAAATTTTGTAGTTCTCTCTACTCAGAGAACGTTTCCAAATGGCACTGTGTATGAACTTTTTTTAAATCCAAGTATACAGTAGTTAGGACATCTCACACCAAACAATTGTATTTTTCATTCTATATATATCACTAGCTGCCAGCACCCGTGCTCCGCTACGGGGATTACCAAGAAAATTGAATGCTGGGTAAGAAAATAGAAGCATGTAATTGAAGCCTCAGCCAGATTTCCCCCCATCCCCATTTTGTAATTTTCGGGGCCTGTTGCTCCTACCCAGCCCTGCACTCAACTGCCCTGCTGCTCAAAGGAGGGCTGTGGGGCATTGCAAAGGTGACCTCAGCCGGATTTCCCCCCAATCCTCATTTTGCAATTTTCGGGCCTGCTTCTCGCCAGTTTGAAAATTAAAGTGCTATAATTGTGTTCTACCAAAAAACTCAAAATCAACCAACAGGCTGCGAAAGCTCTCCAATCAGGAGAAAGGTAACAAACGATGTTGGATATTTTGTCTAATCAGAACCCTCTACCCATCCGGAATTAAAATTTTAAAATAACTTGCTTAAAAATCAATATTTTGAAAAATCCTTTCTTAGTGAGTGCCTAGATGCCAGGATGAACCTATGTACCAAATTTCATGTTTATAGCTTGCATAGTTTTCGAGATCTGGTGATGAGTCAGTCAGTCGGTTTTTCGCATTTATATATATAGATACAATAGATTGACCAGTAGGGGGCTACAGACCATTGAGTGATCCAAGATTTCAGTTCAATTCATTCTCTTTTATTATAAATGAAAATTGCCAGTATCTGTTCTGAACATAACATTTTAGGGACTTTAACTCAGCTTTTTTCAAATATCAATACAGCAACAGTTTAAAGGTTGTTTGATTTGCATGTGGGAATATATATTATTTGATGAAGGATTGGTACTTGAGGGGCATGAAATGTTACTTATGAAGGGCTTCAAGTGATTCAGTTAGGTCATTATGAATATGTCATGCATCCTGACTAGGTTGACCCAATGGACTAAGTCTTAAACCCTGACTGCAGTTTTGTATGAAAGTGTGTGTCTATGGTGCATGGGAAGTAATGGTCCAAATGGTCTCAATGGCCTTTTAACTGAATGTGTTGTGCCACATTCCAGCACTATCTCATTAGTCAGTTTCTCATATGTATAAAACAGGAATGTGGATTCTTTTTGTCATTAAGAGAGCCATGTTTCCTCATGAGTAACTTTCCAAGGGCTGATTGCCAGAGACAGACAATTCTAATCCCAACCAGGAGACAAAAAGAGGGAGGGGAATCAATCCTATACTCTCTTAAAGAAACATGTGTCCTGTGCTGGTCACCCACCCATTTTTGCCTTTGGCTCATCCATTTCTGGATAGAGGGTTTGTGTGTTGTGTGAATTCAGCCAGCTGGTACATTCATTCCAAGTGACTGAAGTGTGCTTACTTTGTGGTTATGCATTAAAAAATAATGACTCTGTAATATGAGCAACAGAAGATGCAATCTGAATTGTATTTAGTGTCACCCCCTACCAGAATTTCAGAAACTAGCTTTCTTTCAGTCCAGGGGCCATTTGAAGTGTGAGTGATGTTTTGGAAGTCCAGATGTTTTTAATAGTTGGTAGCAGCCAATCAATTTATGGAACAATCTTATCTGTGGAGGTTTGCTAAGGCTATCTGATTAATCATAATACATAATAAATGTAAAAAGAGACAGGGCTTTCATTTCATGGTGTGCCTGCTATCTTGATTTTTTTTACTGCCCTGTGGCTATCCCTGATGTTTACTCATATGATATACTTTCACTGTCCTGTAATGAGGATTGCACCCAGAAAACTGTATAGAGTCTTAGTTCTATTGCATGTAGCTGAGTTACACAGAAGTGAACAGAACCAGTCTGATGCAGTGGTTAAGATGGTGGCCTAGAAATCAGAAGACTGTGAGTTCTAGTTCCACCTTAAGTATGAAAGCCAGCTGGGTGACTTTGCGATAGTCACTCTGTCCCAGCCCAACCTGCCTCACAGAGTATTATGTATATCCACTACTTTGAATTATTTATAAAGTGCTAAAGGTGGAATAAAGATCTCATAAACAAACAAACATGCATATATAGCTCTATTAGAAAATATTGCTAGAAGTTATAGATAAACCAAAATACCTAGACAAAATGTTACATATAAAGTTATCATACAAGATACTAAATAGTCCAAAATACTCTGGATTATGTTGGGCTGGATTTATTTATCTATAAAGATAGGTACAGCAGTACCTATCCACAGCAGGGATTTTTACATATACATACATGACAGCTGAAAACCAGGGTCTTTGAGATGACATTCAGTTAGGCGAGTTTTTCCCAGTCTCAGGTGTGCGGATTGGAAGATAGGCATACACTGAGAGTTCTGGGACTTGAAGTCCCGATATAATAAAGGGTCTGTGATGGACAAAGCAAAGACTGAGATAGATGAAAGCATTGCCTGTGTGGTTGTAGTCAAGATTACCTATTTGCATGCTGCTGCACTCAGATGGACTGAGTGTAAAGTGTGACATTTTTGACTAGTTTTAGGAAAGCACTGTGAAACAAAAAGGGAAAAGAAAAAGCAGGTTTTGTCATAGTTATATCAGAAGTAAGAAAACATCTCTTTTGACTTTTACCAAATAGGCATCTGAGAGAAAGGATACTTATTTAGAATTACAGATTCTGGAATTAGTTTGGAGAATCTGAACTGGATGTTCTTTATACAAATCTGCTGCTAATATCCCAGTTTGCTTTATTTCAGCACTATAATTTTTAAATGGAAAAGAATCCTTCTGTTGTTACCACTGTTAAATATCGCAAAACAAACATTCAACCCACTGTGAGATTTTTTTTCACAACTTTCACACAATTTCCTACCTAAATGGACATTTTATTAGGCCAACAATTTTCACGAAACAGAACATAACCAGATAAAGATACACATTGTCCATACACAAATAAAATTAGAGCTAAATATAGTAGAAGTGTAATAAATTAAAATGGAATACAAACTAGCATATAAAGTAAAGTCTTTTGAACCTTGACATCAGTACAAAACTGTCAGTGACGTATAGAACCAGAATACAATAAGTTGTCAACTGATAGTTATTCTACAGACAATGATATCATAGACTCAGAGAAATAGCATATAATTTAATGAATTCTAAAATTATCTCAGCCTAACTATATTCATAGGATTATTCTGAGATAAAAAGAAGACAAGCAAATTTTTTCTACCTTGGTAAATCATCATTATTCAAGTAATAAGCTTCAAAAAAACCCTTATGCCTTTTAATATAAAAAGTTATTTTGAAAAGGAGCTATCAGTTTCTATCTGAGTTGACTACAATAGGCTACAGAAATGTAACTTTCCTACTGCACCAATACACAAAAAATTCCTTTTCTTTCTCACAGCTTATATCATAACCTCATATGGTTTTCTGTTCATGAACAAAAATATTCTGTGGGATCCTGTGGAAGATATGTTGATATGGAACACACAACTTTCCTACTATAAATAGAAGATCATCACTAAATCTGCCTGATCGTGTTAACTAGATAATTTTTCTCTTCAATAATATTTCTTCTGAAACCACTTGGCTTGAAAAAGAGTTTGCATTGTCTTTCCAGCCACAAGCTGATCTAATCAAAGATATCATTTTACTTTCTCAAGTACATTTAAAAAAACTTCCATTTCCTCCTCCGAGTCAAAATAAAACAGATTTCAATTCCGTCTTCAGAGAAGACCTCCCACAAAATATTGTTTATAGAAAATGATTCAAAGGAATTTAAGGAGTGTGACACATATTTAAGAATGTGACAAATAGCACACTATGTTAACTTTTGTTTTCCTGGAACAATCTAGAGCATACTTTTCCTTTTGATGGGGATATATTTCTGGCGTCTGTGTGGTGAACTCGACATAATGATCACTCAACTACACTTTCCTAGCTCAGAGTTGGATACCATTAAGGACACAATAGAACAGCCTTCCTCAATCTGGTAACCCCTAATATTGAGACTGCACTTTACTATTAGGAATTGCCTAATTAGGAAAGGCTGTTCTACTCCCCATCTTACATTATATAACATTTCCAAACTATTTTGGCTAGAATTGGTTGAATTTCCACAAAAGCAAAACGAATGCAAACCATGCTACAGATTCTGTTAGTTTAGTAGCCCGATTTTACATTAAAATTGGAAAAGTTAACACTTAGAACAAAGTTGTTTCTAAACACAATGCAACAATGTAGTGCCAGGCTTTGCAAAGGGCCACCTCCATTCAGGTGAACCCCTCTGTAATTTTCATTATTGGAATTGATGTCGTTGTCTCCTATCACATGAAAGTTTTAAGCTGACAAACATAAGAACAGGACTATTTCAATAACAACATTTCAGCTGTGAAATTTGCTCCTAAATTGTGCCATTCCTTCTTTTACTTTGCATTGGATGAGCAACAGGAATTGCTTTATACATCTGTTTGATTTTTATACAACATCAAATTCAAAACATTTTATATGAAGCATTCTCATTTTCTAATTTTCCTTTGCATGGTATCTTCTGCTGCTACCCCTTCTTTTTTAATACCTCTAAATTTGTTTATTAATTCAGTGTCTAGCAGGAGAATGCACAAGGCATGCATTTAAAGCATGTCTGTACACAGATAGAACATAGAATAACAGAATTGGAAGAGACCTTGGAAGTCTTCTGATCCAGGCCTCTGCCTGAACTGGAGACCCTGCCTATACGATTTGAGACAAACGGTTGTACATACACGAAGGCATCTGGCTACCTCCTATGCTTTTGATGACCACCTTTGCATTAGTTAGTGAAGGCTTTCCCAATGTGGGACCAAACAGCATTATCTGCTAATAACTTCAACTCCCCCATAGTTTCATTCCAACCATTGCTTCTGTTTTATTTTATTATGCAGTTCAAATGCTTTCTTCAGCATTCTTGTTGAAATTCCAAGACTTTGGTTACATCTCTGGCTGTATAAACTGTCCTCATTAATAGAACCAATGCTGGCAGAATCTCTTGATTTTCTGTACTTACCTTTTCCCAATATGACCTAGGTCGGTGATGGCTAACCTTTTAGGCACCGAGTGCCCAGACGAGTTGCAGCTAATGAATCGTGGCTCATGACATCATCGCCCAGTGTCACCACTCTCTTTCTGAGCATGAAGAGGACCCTGTGATGTCATTGCCCGGCACCACTACTCTCTGAGCATGCACAGGACCCTGTGATGTCATTGCCTGGCACCACTACTCTCTTTCTGAGCATGCACAGGACCCTGTGCTGTCATCGCCCAGTGCCACTACTCTCTTTCTGAGCATGCACAGGATCCTGTGATGTCATTGCCCAGCGCCACTACTCTCTTTCTGAGCATGATCAGCTCTGGGGTGATGCTGGGTGACTTGGCTCGCGTGCCAACAGAGAGGGTTGTGCCCGCAGTGACAAATGTGCCATAGGCTCGCCATCACTGACCTAGGTGAAAGTTGCAAGTGATAACCATGGAAGTGTCGCATTTGGTATGGGATACCCGTCTGTGAATATTGATTCAGTTAGCAGTTCAACCACAAAAATACTAATATAAATAATTCTCACATAAGGCTTATATTGAAAAGCGGAATCTTAAAAGCTAATCAAACTATGTCATGAAACATGGCAGTATTTTATTATGTCCGCTTTGTAAATATTTGTAACTTACATAAAAATATCCAGTTGCTCAATTAATAGAGAATCTTATATTAGGTGAGATCAACAGGATCTCAATATTTATGAGATGGATAATTATGAAAGTGGCATTAACAAAGCATTCACTTGGTTTCTGCGACTGTTAACACAAAGTAAAAAACAGAATGACATCAAACGACATTTTCCTTTAATATTCTGGATTTTAATATAATTTCATGAGACTGCTAGACTTTCTGAGAATTCTGTTTTAGTCAAACCCTCGAAGTACTTTGGCATTTTTAAAGAGTAATTGTGGGAGTGAGTCTTTCTTAGCAAAAGAAGGGTCCCTAGCAGGGAGAAGATCTCCTCTACTTTCTGTCTCTCCAGAAGGATTAGTAAAGAGCCAGGCAAAATAAACTAGGGAAAAACACTTTTTGTCTGTCATTTCCTTTCATTTAAGTAGAATAAATCCTTCAGAAAAATCTTTTTGTACAATTGGAGAAAACCATAAATCCCAATTTTTATTTTTTTTAAAAAGAGTGATGATTTTTAATCTGGGACATAATTTAAATGTCCATTTTAAATGTTACTGAAAAACCGTTCCATTGAAATACATCAATGCTTCTCCCCATTCCAAAGAAATGTCTACAGAAGCCTCCCCTTTCTTTCTTTTTTTTAAAAAAATCATCAAGACAGCTGTGATGGGGCCTACCAAAGTGAACAAGTTTCCATTTCACCTCTGAGAGGCAAGAGATTTCTTGAAAGAAACTGAATCTTTTATGGTTCAAATGCAGCTGCCTTTTCTAAATTTGGAAGAAAAACAGACTTTTGTCTTGGGATGTTCTGTGGATAACTCACACAAGAATGCAATTCACTTTGCTTTACACCGATTCAGAAAGAGGGTGTTAATTTGCATATAAAAAATGTAAGAAAGGAGATACATGTTTTAGTTCTGACAAACAGCAAAAAGCTTAACGTAGCATTTTAATAACCATCCTATGAATAGTTTCCTGTTTTAAAGGATTCCAAAAGTATTTGTAATTCCCTGGGCAGCACTTTCACTTTTATTCATAATATTAATGACATCTTTCAGACTGACTTTTCTAAAGAGGTTCTGATAGCATTTTTTTTAAAAGGGGATCTCTGCTGAAGTTTCAGGTAAGTATATGAACAGAGAGGAAGTCCTTCAGATATTGGAATTTCAAACATGTAAATAATGATATCTTATATATCCCATAACTTCAAAAGGAAATGGAAATTGTGTGGAAGTAAGCCTTACATTTCACAAACTCAGGCTTTATCCAGATTCTGGGGAAAAGGATGCAAAATTAACGGCAGATATTCAATACCCTTCCTAACTGTGTGAAGAGCTATCATAAGAAAGATTTGATTTGATGATATAAAGTGGATTCACCATTGATCTTAAGAAAAATATGTTGATGGAATGGTAGTTTTTTAAATCCACAGGACCCAGGCCCTTCAGTGTGAAATTGGAGGATTTATCATATATGGCAAATATGCATTATCCCATAATCAGTGGAAAGCAACCATCATTTTAATTTGAATAAAAATAAAGTTTAAGGTAGGAGTGTTTGAATGTCTTTTGATGTAGACATTGAATGTCCACACATGCAAAATAGAAAATGAAAGTGAACTAACTTTAACACTGAAAAAAATGACACTAAAATTAGTTAAAATATGTTGTATACACACGCAGAATGATAACCATGGCAGGAAAGTGACCTGAATGTACCTTATTTAATAGAGCCTGTTTCCTAGTCAATAAGTTTTAAAATGGACAAATGATGATTAAAAATTAATCAACGGTAAATGAAAAAGTACCTTTGTTTATGGCAAATGTCCATAGGTTTTATGAACAGGAAGCAAATCTGAAGTTAGTCAAACCTCTCTTGACTTTTTATAGTAGGCTATCATAATAGCAGCAAAATAAATTCCTTCCTGAATTAAAGTGTGGAACAATCATGAATAAAGTTTCAGTTGGATGAATTGAGTGCTCCATTCAGTTTTGTAAACCATTTCCCCCCTCTTTCTCTCTCTTCCCCTCCCCCCTCTCTGTACATATGCCACCCATAGTTTCTGATGTATAAATGGCCCTATAATGCAAAACAAATATATTCCTTTAATTATGGAGTCTTCCCATTTTTCTTTTAAACCATGTGAAATTTAATGCAACCAAGGTACTAGCTTGAGATAGGAAAGACCCAGAGTGAAATACCCTAAAAAAAAAACCTTGTACATAATGGATGATTTTAGGCATCTGACTCTGTCCAACCTATCTCACCTGTGTCAGGTGCAACACACAGCTGAACTCCAATCAGCAGAAAAACAGAATCCAACCACTACTGTAGTTCAAGCTATCAAAGACTGTGAGAGGAATGAGATATATTTATTCCAGGTAAGTCTCATAAGTCTTATAGAATTCCATGGGGTTTCTTTTTAACAAATTGGAATATGTTATTAGATTCATTTCACTGGATTATGGTGTGCCAGGAAAATCATGTGAGGTGCCCCAAACTCGGTTTTTTTAATGTTTGCGACAAATCAATTCTGAAATAGTCCAGTTGTTATCGCTGGGAATCATCCAGCTGGAAATGCCAACATCAAATTAAATCCAAACGTTTGCAATGGAACTATCAAAAGGGGCGGCGGCGGTTATTGCTATGGCTCTCATTCTTATTATTTGTACGGTACCACGTGACTGAAGAATGGCTCCTCAAGTCAATTCAGGAGGGAAAAATCAGCCTACCAACCCAAAGCATTGAATAAATATCAAACGCGAAATTTTCAAAGCGGCACCGAACCAATGAAGGCAAAAAGCAGTGACTTTCCTTTGAGTCAGAAGGACCGTGGAAGCCGGTTTGGGACGATTCCAAAAAGCGGGAAACGTTCCTGCGAACCTCCGGGATCAAACGCGCGGGTGCCAGCGCTGGCCGACGCTCGACTTACACACACGCGCCCGGTTGCTCTGTTGGTTTAGCTGGTTAAGCATCGCGCTCGGCGTCGATTGGGAAGGAGTCCCCGGACGCTTCGCGCTCTGATTTCGAAAGTTCTCAAGCGATGCGTTTCGTGGCTTTTTTTTAAAAAAATCTTTCTATAAATAACTATTGGGGGGAGTGTAGATGAGATGGAACGAGCGACCCGCGGAGCAAGGTCCTGTCGGGGCTGCTGTTCACCCCCATCATGCAGCGCTGCGGTCATGTTCCCCCAGCCCGGCCCGTTTGTTTTGCGAATGAGTCAACAGGCTTCCCTGAAAGCTGCTGTTCATTTGGTCTCCAAATAAGAAAGATGGGGAAAGCGGTGGCTTCACGCGGAACACCTACCTGGCCAGACCCCCGCTGCAATGTGAGGACCGTGGCCCTTTGACCAGGCTCCTTTCTCAACTTACTGCACTTTCCTGCCGTCTAACTTCGTTGTTGCTGTTATTTTGAAATTAAACGGAGCAAGTTGTTGTAAAGACGGATATGGGACAAGTTTTCCCTTCTGGCAGTTGTAAGGGAAAGGCGCAAGCCATTTCACTTCTATCGTTAACACACACCCCATCTGAGTTTTCATGAACTCGTCTGGCAACGCTGGGCTTCGATTTAAAACTTTAAAGGAGGATGTGACCCACAACAGAGGAAATATTTATGGTAATTGGGTGCTCCGTCTGTTTTTAGCAGGAGTACCAAATTCACGAGGCTCCTGGCTCTTGATCACTTTTCATCCTTATTACTTGATAACTTTATTTTAGAAAGCCAGCTGTTATTTTACTCCCCTTCTCCCAAACGTATAAATATAAACCGTTTAGCCTGAAGACAGAAGCGGAGCAAGAATCAGTTTGATCTTCTAATTCCTAGGAGCCAGGTACCCCTGAACATGCTCTCACCAGCGTCTAGTCTTGCCTAACCGGAGACCACGAGGAAATCTCAAGGGAGGAGGCTACGTTGGAAAAAAAATCATTCCTAGTAGTCTTGCTTTCCAGCATCCTGATCTAACTCACCCACTTCCTTTCGCGGGATCCTTGCCTCGATGTCTCTTAGATCCTATTAACACTTTAAGATTTGTAAGATTTTCTTGAGGAGGGTGGCCGGATAAGGCCTGTCTGCCAACATTTACGGAAAATGTCGGGCAATCGATTCGATTACCAGTTCCCAGCACAAGATATTACTATTTTCGGTATATTCTGGTT
>JANHFO010003430.1:12652-22741 GCA_032468095.1 Pareas carinatus | reverse complement strand
TTTTTATGTTATCTGTACACTGCCCTGAGTCCTTTGGGAGAAGGGCAGTATATAAATCTAAATAAATAAATAAATAATTTGATCTCTAGTTCCTCTGCTTCATTGAAACCAAGCTTATACTTCTTGTAGTTCTCAATTCACATACTGCTGAAGCCTAGACTGTAGGAAAACGATGCTAGCATGTGAGATAAGCACAATTGTGCGGTAGTTTGAGCACTTTTTGCTGTTACCCTTCTTTGGGATTGTAATGTAAACTGACTTTTTCCAATTCTGTGGCCATTGTTGGATTTTTCAGATTTGTTGGCATATGGAATGCAGCAATTTAACATCATCATCTTTTAAGTTTTTCAATAGCTTGGCTGGAATACCATCTCCTCCACTAGCTTTGTTGTTAGTAATGCTTTCTAACATCCACTTGACTTTGCATTCCAGGATATCTGGTTCAAAGTCATAGATCACGCTATTGTAGATATCAGGGACCTTCAGGTCTTTTTTGTATAGTTCTTCTGTGTATTCCTGCCACCTTAATCTCCTCTACTTCTGTTAGGTCCTGTCATTTTTGCCTCTGCCATTATCATGTCCATCTTTGCCTGGAATGATCCACTGTATATTTGTAGGGTATGTGACTTAGGTCATAGCTGAGTGTCGTAGTGGTTTTCCCTACATTCTTCAATTTGAACCTGAATTTTGCAAGAAGATGCTCATGATCTGAGCCACAGACAGCTTGATGCCTTGTTTTTACTGACTGTATAGAGATTCTCCATATTTGGATGCAGAGTAAGTAGTCAATCTGGTTTTGATATTGACCATCAGGTGATGTCCATGTGTAGAGTCGCCTACAGTTTGCTTGGCAGAACTCTATTAGCTTTTGCCCTGCTTCATTTTGTTATCCAAAGTCAGACATGCCTGTTATTCCAGTTCTCTCTTGACTTCCCAATTTAGCATTCAAATTCCCTATAATGAGAAGGACATCTTTTTTGGGAGTTATTTCTAGGAGATGCTGTACATCTTCATAGAATTGCTCTATTTCAGCCTCTTTAGCAGCAGTGGTTGGGGCATAGACTTGGATTATTGTGATGTTGGATGGTTTGTCTTAGATTTGGATTGAGATTATTCTGTCATTTGTGAGATTGCACAATGGCTTTTCCCACTCTTTTATTAACTACGAAGGCTACTTCATTTCTTTGAAAGGATTCTTGCCCACAGTAGCAGATTTGGTGGTGATCTGAATTGAATTAACCCATTCCAATCCACTTTAACTCACTGACTCCCGGTATGTCAATGTTCAGTCTAGTCATCTCCTGTTTGACCACATCTAGCTTGCCCTGACTCATGGTTCTCACATTTCATGTTCCTATGCAGAGTTGTTCTTTGCAGCATCGGACTTGACTTCCACCACCAGCCACATTCACAGCTGGGTGTCCTTTTGGCTTTGGCCCAGCTGTTTCACTCTTGCTAGGGCTACTTGTAATTACTCTCTGCTCTTCCCCTGTAACATGTTGGATGCCTTCCAACCTGAGGGACTCATCTTCTGTCATCATAACTTTTTTCCTTTCAAAACTGTCCATGGTTTTTTTTTGGCAAGGATATTGGAGTGGGTTGCCATTTCCTTCTCCAGTGGATCATGTTTTGTCGGAACTCTGAACTATGACCTGTCCATCTTGAGTGGCCCTGCATGGCATAGCTCATAGTATCACTGAGTTACGCAAGCCCCTTCGCCACAGCAAGGCAGCGATCCAAAAAGGGGATCATTACTGTACATTACTAACATTAATTCTCTGTAAGCATTATAGATTCATAAAGATGCAGATACGTCAATTCCAGTAGTGTCCTAGTATCTTAAATAATCAGCATTAGTTCCTCAAATCTGTTGTGTAATCAAAAGATTTTGGGCATGGAAAGGGTGGCTATGCGAATGAGTCTGTATACAACAGCACACAGTGGTAGTGCTTTGAAATTTCTGTTTTGTGGAAAACACTGTTTTCTGTTTTTTTGAAAGTCCATCTGGAAATGTGTCAGCTCTATCTTGAAAGGTTTGGAGGAAAGTCTACAAATCTCAGAAGCTAGATGGTCTGTGTGCTGAACTAAAATTAGTATAGTTTGTATGAAATTTCCCAAGTTAATTACTTGTCATATGACACTAAAGTGAGCTGAAATTCAACCTCCTTTTCTCAATCTTCTTAAAAGAGTTGATATGTAAATTGCAGTCTATTTTAAGGGTTATTTTCACTCAAGTGAAATCTATTAAGGAAGCAGGTTATTTTTACTGTGCGCAGAAACTGTTGGTCACCATGACAACAAGCCTGTTGAAATGCAATAAACTATCCCTGTGTTATCGTAAACACAAAAGGAAACCTCAGAAATCTAAAAGAAAGGCAATTATTTAAGTAGGGAGGATAAAAGTGTATTTTCAGTATCACAGCTTCCTTTTCTCCCCTCCCCGACATCCTAGAGCACAAAACAGAACATGACATATTGCAAACATAAGCTAAATTATACTAACAACCTGGTAAAAAAACCCTCCTATTCATTGTAATCTTAGCTCTTCTTTTATCCAACATCACCATATCTATCACATTTTTATTAAATTTATAATAAACACCTCCAGTTCCATGTTACCTTAGATTACATTTATATGTTTCATTCATATTTATGCTTAACACGTTGAGTTACCCTAGTATTACTCATAGCATAATTCCTAGTATTTTATTCATAACCATTTTTAAATAACGTCTACCTTACTCCTTATCCATAACCATAACTTTATCGTATTTCTTGTCCATATTAAAAAGTTCTAAAACTAATACAACAAGAAATGTAACCAATTATTAAGTTAATCAAATATTTTTGATCCTGTAATTATTAACTCTTCTCACAAACAAGTCAAAACATTATTAAATTGTCTTATATAATAAAAATTCTTCTTTCTCATTTGAAATTTCCATCCCTTAACCTTCTAAATTACCACCTTTGGCACTTTGCACCTTCAGGATAGCTGCTCGATATTCCTCTCGATTAATCTCTTTTGGCCTTGCCCCTCCCACCGCTTCCGCTCTTGTATCAATAAGTTGATGTTGCTGTATCTTCTGCTCCTCCAGGCGCTTCTTCGCTGCTCTTGTTAGCCTTTGTTCTTTTGCTTCCTCTCTCTTTTCAAATGGTTCTATCATCTGGGCAGCATCCTGAGGATAAGACAAATCATCCTTGGCTACCAAATGACTAGATTGTGGTTGTGTTTGTAAATCTTTTTGCTGGCACTCCTTTCTTGATTGATTCCCATCATTCCTCCCTTGCCCTTTAGGTGGTGGTGGTGATGATGACTGAGCTTGTTCCGCCTTAAGAATATGTTCCAAGAATTCCTTTACCTTACAGACTGTATTCAAGCGGTATCTCACCCCAAGATAATTTAAACTTAGTCCGGCTGGAAAGTCCCATCTGAATTGGATCTGATTCTTCTTGAGTTCATCAGCTAGGAAGGCATAATCCTTCCTAGATCTCAACATCCTGGGAGGGATTTCTTTCAGTATCAGTATCTCTTTACCAGCCACCTTAAAATTACTTTTATAGGAAGCCTGCAAAATGTCATTTCTGAAATTTCTAGTTGTAAAATAAATCACCACGTCTCTAGGCAGCTGCCTCTGCCTGGCAATCCAGGAATTCACCCGATAAATTTTGTCAATTTGTGTTCTAATCAACGTAGGTAGAACTCCCATATTGTCTGCCAAAATTTCTGTAATCCTTTCTTTCAAATCCTCTTTATGATCCTCTTTAAGCCCACTCATCCTTAAGGCAAACTCCATTGATCGATATTGCATTAAAACAAATTCATCCTCTTTGAGTCATTAAATGAATTATTGCAAGTCGAGAGCTACCTGTACAACAGAGCCAATATAGGACAGTTGTTATTTGACTTCTGTAGACAAGTGACCCTGGGCTGCTAACGATCCTAAAATCAGTTAAAAAACAAGAACAAGTACCATACATGCATATATTAGTCAAGAAATAAATTGCCTCAGATTGACAGATTCAAGTTCATTAACTATGGACCTAATTGGAAGCTTTTGGGCCACTCTTCCTTCAGGAGAATAACAGAATAAAATAACAGAGTTGGAAGGGACCTTGGAGGTCTTCTAGTCTAACTCCTTGCTCAAGCAGGAAAACCTAGAATATTTCAGACAAATGGTTGTTTAGTCTCTTCTTGAAAACCTCCAGTTTTAGAGCACCCAGAACATCTGGAAGAAAGTCATTCCACTGATTAATTGTTCCAACTGTTAGAACATTTCTCCTAGGTTGCTTTTCTCCTTGACTAGTTTGAATCCATGGCTTCTTGTCCTGCCTTTAGGTGTTTTGAAAAATAGGTTGATCCCCTTTTTTATGGCAACTTCTTAGATATTGGAACACTGCTATCAAATCACTCCTATCCTTCTTTTCATTAAACTAGACATACCTAATTCCAGCAACCGTTCTTTATATGTTTTAGCCTCCAGTCCCCTAATCATCATTGTTGCTCTTCTTTGCACTTTTTCTAGAGTCTCAACATCTTTTTTATATCGTGATGACCAAAACTGGATGCAGTATTCCAAGTATGGGCTTTACTAAGGCATTATAAAGCGGTATTGACAGCATAACATACCATGCAGGGCTGTTATGATAAAATAAGGAAAATTTGCCAGGTTCACTACCATCAATTTCCTAATAAAAGGCAGGATCTCAGTGTAATACTGTTATTATTACAACACCCTTTCTATGGCTGCATGCACTCCACTGATAAGAGTAGCCCCACTCCTCCTTGCAATCAAAACATCCATTTTCATTGGCACACTCTTTGTAGAAAATGAAGTCAGCTTGCTGTCCAATTTTGCTATTCAACTTGTACATACGTGTTGCAAACAGGACAATATATATATATATATATATATATATGCTACAAATTGAACACAAATGTTTAATTTGTCCACCTCCATGCCATAAGCCTCATGAATAAAGCAAGGCAATTCATGTCTTGTCTGGTAACCGCCCTAAGTCTGTGAGAAGGGCGGTATAAAAATCTAATAAAATAAAATAAATAAAAATAAATAAATGTAACAGAAGTCAGTCAGAGCTAGGTTCTGATTAGGAAATAGATTTTAAAATACCAATGGAAAGAGCAATTAATTTGAATGGAAATAAGTGTTTTCAAACTGTTTGTGAATAATTCATTCCTGTTATTAATGAGTAAGTGAATTGATAAGAAAACACATTTTTTACTATTGCTGCTAATGAAACTGGTAATTAGGCAGACAAGGATGAATATTGAAGTTCAATACACAGCAGCATCTAGGGCATATTACACAGGCTACTAGAATAAACAAGGGTCTTGAGTGGTGATCAGCTGACTTTGTGCCCTTTAATTGAATTTACTGTGAGGGTTCCTAATTCTCATCTGATTACTGTTTGTAGGAGGTGGAGGCCACTGCAGCTTTATTTGTGCATGCTTTAGTAACTTCATACCTACATTGCTACTAGAATCAAGATGGTAGGTGTCTCCAGGTCCTCTTTCTGTGCCTTCAACTTTGTCTAAAACAGTGCCATTCAGGTTGTTCAGCAGCTTACAGACAATTCTCATGACTCATTATAGCTCAGGGCTCTTTGCTGGTTCCCCATTTGAGCCAGAATCCAGTTTAACCATGGGTCTTTCTGTTTGGGTGACAAGCCTGCCAGTATCAGTCTATCATTATTTCCCATGACTTGCTTCTGATGTTCCTCTGAACAAGGTCTCTCTCCAGAATTATGGTGTCCAGATTCCAATTTTCATGGGCATTATCTTGTAAACTTTTCGATCAGCTCCCTCCTCCTCTTTGTGAAAATTTGATGGCTTTTAAATAGGTTTTAAAAGCTCTTTTTTATTTGAGTAGTGAGTTCGCATAGACCCTGGTTATCCTCCACCCTATCGTCTTAGCTTTGGTAATTCGGTAGAACAGAGGAGGCCAGATGCTAAAACAGCACTGATCATGCCAACTGTGGAATTAAACACACTGCTATATAATAAAGACCAACACCTTTAAGAGAAAGCTTTTTTTAAAGGCATTATTCAGTAACAATGTAATCAATCATCTTGTTTGCTGTGGCAAGCTGGGAACAGGACTATTTCATTGTTGTTTTTTTGGCATCAAGAAGAGTCTTGCTGAATGAACAATGAGATGTCCAGATAAGGGTCATACCATGTGTTGTGCATAAATGTGGGAATCTGGACCCCAATGGAAGGTGCTTGTTGCAAAAGCAGCTCCAGGAGGTAGGATTTTGAACAGGATATTAGCAAGAGTGAAAAGTGAGTTAATTCTTCTATTGACCACCTGTTTTCTGCAACTGTCTCTCCATGTTCCAGGATGCAAGGCATCTGTTTTCCCTAAAAGATACAATAAATTTGAGGCATGATTTACCTTAGCTATTTCAAAGATAATTTCAGCTCTTAATCTTGTTATAAACATAAGTTTTTATGAATAGGCAATTAAGACAATAAAGACAAAATAAGTATGTGGTTGTGTATAAGTGGATGTGGGGAGCATCAATCACTTTTATAAAGCTAGGCCTATAAAAAGGAAAATTCTAAGTATAGAGAACTTTTTATGGGCAGTCTATTCTTTATCTGTAATCTAAGATTACAGATTTTCAAACTTTTTCAAGCTGTGGACCCCAAAACATGTTGTTGCTACATGGCAGACCCCATTCTCACACATTCAACTAATTACTAACAGACAATTCATGTCTGTTACTTTTTCCAAATTTTTCTTGATCTGTCTGCGGACTCCCTAGCAACTTGCCACAGATCCCCAAGGGGTCCACGGACCACAGTTTGAAAACCTCTTTTCTAGATCTCAAATATTCATTTGGTAAAAGTGAAGTTTACACATCAAGGCTAAAGGAGTTCCTCATAATTTGCAGACATGGATAGCAAGGCAGAAAGAAGACAGAAAAGATAAGAAAGTAAAAGTTCCTGTTTGGATATATGCTTAGTATATCACTGGCATGTTACTCATTTCTAGCCAGCTTTAAAAGACATGGGAACAATTGCTTTACATAAGACAGTTGGTCTGCTAGATAATATTATAAAATATAATTAGTCAATAGAACAACTAGTTCCTACTGTATACTAGAATAATAGTGGATGTTTGATATAAGTTCAGAAAGATACCTAATCTGTTCATATCTCAGCCTCAGTTACATAAAAGATTTTGTTATATCAGATTTCCAGCTTGGAGTAAATACAATATCACTATCAAAAGAAATAACTCTGGTTTATGGCTAAATGAAAACTTAAAATTGGACTGTTTTTAAAATATCTAATTCATATTAGGACTGTGGCACATTGTATACATTCTCCTAATAGTAGCTGAGTTAATTTTGACACGTTAACATTTTCACAGGAGCGTTTGTGCAAGGGGGTCATAAATATTGAATCCTTGGAGAGGCGAGGCTTCAGTCATATGGTTGTGACTGTCATCTTGACTTTTTGATACCCCCTCCCCCATGGAGACCTTTGCATTCTACATTCTTAATTTCTTTCTGGCAATCAGAATATTGATTGCTGGATGTCAAATAATGCTTGTTATTTCTTTTTTTTTTAATGATTTTCTTAAACTCTTCTTAAACTGAAGTGACTTATTTGTAATCCTTGGCTTCTTAAAGTCTGCCTTGTAATCTGGAGAATCCCTCTGCTTTTATCAAAAACAAGCTAAGGAACATATTGGTTGGTGATATATAGATTGTTTCACACTATAGCAGTGATGGCGAATTTATGGCATGTGTGCCACAGCGGGCATGCTCTGTTGGCACGTGAGCCAAGTTGCCCCAGCATTGCTCCAGAGCTGAGCATGCTCAGAAAGAGAGCAGTGGTGCCAGATGATGACATCACAGGGCCATGCACAACCTCAGAAAGAGAGTAGTGGCACCGGGCAATGACGTTACGAACTGTGACTCATTAGCTGTGAAGTCCAGACACTCGGTGCCTAAAAGCTTAACCATTACTGCACTATAGTGAGAAACAGGAAATCATCAATCCTGGGTGTGATTATGGGGTGGAAGAGAAGAGGAACAAACCTCTTCAAAACCTCCAATTAACTTATCAGAAATAATCGGAAGCCTTAGCATTTACTTTTTTTCTCAACAGTCAATGATATTTACATTGCTATCATCTTCCATCCAACTCATGAGGCAATTTAAGAGTTATCGTTACCTGTTATACCAGCATTGAATAGCCCAGGTTACTGCCATGGAGGCAATCAAAACCAATGTTCATTTTATAATCCTTATGGTAATAGGATTGGAAAGGTAAAATATCTTACTCATTTTTTGTGTATGAACAATATTAATGGTTTCTTAAAAGAAGCAAGAATTAAATTGTCTTCTAATAGGTGCACATGTCTAAAATAAATTTTAATTAACTAGTTGCAGGCTCTTCAATACAACTAACAGAGCAACAGAGAGCAGAACCCCCTTCTAACTTTTCAGAAGGCCTCATAAAGGCCTCACTCTCTGCCCAGCCTGTGAGCGATCGTTGGGGCATCCCGGGAAGACAATTCAGATGCCAGGTTTTTAGTTTCCATTTTTATGGTTTTAGGGCTTTTGTAGTTTTATTTTGGTTGTGAGCCAAATGGGTAGGTTATACGAATGTTATAAATGAATAAATAAACTTTATGTGACTGAATAAGTGTTATTAAAAGTAGCAGCATTAATCATGCATAGAACTGCAGTGTAAGAACTCTGATCAAGTTTGAAAAAGAAGTTTTATTGCCTGTTTTAGCTCAACACTCATATACTCCAGGCTAAGAAATCACAAACTTTTCTAATTATGCACAATTTTTAAAAAAAGTCTTAAGTGTGCTTATTGGATTCATGAGGTGAACCAATACTGACAATGCTGAGTGACTGTGAAAATGCAAGACAGTGCAAGTGATGAAATGCACTATATGATATTGTGGTGGAAATGCTGTCCCTTACAAAAAGTTGACATAAGTTCAAAAAGGTAGGAAATTGCAAATTATATATTCCATTTTGACAATTTCTTTCAAAGGGGAAAAGATACAGAAATAATTGTAAAAACCAAACACAGTCTGTAAGAACCCTAAACGTATTTTGTAGCCACCCAGTTTAATCCACAAACTTCAAACCGAGTCACTGTTTTACCTCACAAATCTATTTTGATGGAATGAGTTGAGAGGCAAGTTGTCAAAATGAAGCACCCTTAATTATTACAAATACAATTTAAAGGTGGTTTCCCCCCCAGAAACACGTTGTTTGTCACTAGACATATAAGAACTAACAGAAAAATGGGAATGTTTTTAATCAACATTTTCAACATCCAGCCTTAAAACAGAGAAGAATTTCTAAAGGCATTCCAAACTGGAAAGAGTGGAAAAAAGCATTTTAGTGAATGCACCATGCTTTTTCACAGATTAAAAAAAGATAAACAGGAAACTCAAAAACGGTTGTTGTAGATTTTAACCATATGTGGTGCACATGTAGACCAGCTACAAAATAATAGTAGACTACATTAAAATATAAAAGAAATTGTATTATATGAAAGATTACATTGCACAGCATACTAATAGCACTTTTAAAATTGAAATTTCATGTAAGAGGCTTGTCATTCGCTTAAGATTCAGAAGGATCTTGACAGACTTGAATGTTGGGTGCTATCTAACAACATGAAATTAAAGGGTGAAAAAAAGTAGGGTTCTACATTTAGGCAAGAAAAACCAAATGCCCAGGTATAGTATAGGTGGTATCTGGCTCAGTAGTAGTAACTGTGAGAGGGATCTTCGAGTCCTAGTGAACAATCACTTCAATATGAGCCAGCAGTGTGCTGCAGCTGCCAAAAAAGCCAACACAGTTCTATGCTGCATTTAACAGAGGGATAGAATCAAGATCTATCTAAAGCAGAGATCTCCAACCTTGGCCCCTTTAAGGCTTGTGGACTTCAATTCCCAGCCCCTAGCAAGACTTTTCAACTCATGGTACGTGTACCACTGGTGGTACACTGGTACCTGGCAGGTGATACGTGATGTCTGTATTGTCTAGTTTGCGACAATGTGGACGTCGTGTGTAGGAGAGATG
>JANHFO010003429.1:94343-113184 GCA_032468095.1 Pareas carinatus | reverse complement strand
ACAATAAAACCAGTTTAAAAATATTACATTAGTTGGCAAATTTAAAATAATTTAAAATTTAAAATTCTCAGTACCCCAAAAAACTAATAACCGAATTAAAATGGAAGGGAATTAGGACAGCCCAGCCTGAACGGGTAGATAAGTTTTGAGGGCATGGCAAAAGACACGGAGGTCCGTGATCATACGTATCTCTGAGGGGAGTTCGTTCCAAAGGGTAGGGGCTGCCACAGAGAAGGCTCTACTCCTGGGGGTCGCCAGCCAACATTGTTTGGCCCACGGCACCCTTATGAGACCCCCTCTGTGGGAGCGTACTGGTCGGTGGGAGGTAATTGATGGTTGCAGGCGTTCCTGTGCATGCCTGCCACTCACACAGAATTACGCCCTCTCCCCCCCCCAAATCCACACCCTGGAACGCTGAACCGGAAAGGTTGGGGGACCCCTTGCCTAATTCACTGACTCAGCCAGGCTGGCTCTGTTGAGAAAAAGGCTCCGGCACCCTTTCTTAGAACAAAAACATTAAAGGGTCTCAGAGCCATTCTGCCCTATGAGCAAAATGTACAGTCTTCATTTATCTAAATTTGAAACTTAACTCCTCTCTTTTCATTTCTGTCCTTTCTGTTTCAAGCCGTATTTTAGAAACAGAATAGAGAAAAGCATTATTTTAAGCATAGAAGAGGAATGACTGACTCCTCCCCACTCTAGGACTCTCAATTTTAATTAATGTTTTCAGTGCGGATTAAAATGTGCTGATTAATTAATTGATTTGACTAAGATTAAAACATAAGTTGATCCCCTCCTTCCCTTCATCCTAGTGCCAGACACTGAAACAAATGCAAAATTAAAATAGCTTAAAAAAAAAAGGTTCTGGGTACAAATAAAAAACTTTTAGAAATGTTTTGCATTTCAAAAGCTGCCATTTTTCTACCTTAAGAACAACAGGCTACTGAACCAAAAAGGGTTCAGTATTTGGTCTTTCCTGTTTCCCCTTTGTTTATCAGATTTTTATCCTGCCTTTATTACTTTATAAGTAAACCAACGTGGCAAGTATGCCTAATATTCCTTCTTCTTTCTATTCCCCCCACAACAACCCTGTAAGGTAGGTTGAGCTAAGAGGAGAGGGTGACTGGTCCAAAGTCACTCAATAGGCTTTCTTGCCTAAGGTAGGATTAGAACTTGGTTCTAGTTACTGGTTACTAAGCCAGCACTTTCACTACTACACCAAACCTCACTGCCCCAAACCTGTCTAAAGACTGAGTAATGACTGTCGTCTACTGCAGTCTTTGTTTGCAGTCTAATATTGTACACAATGATGAGAGAGTGTACTGAAGAAAATAAGCATAAAGCTGAGGTATTGTTGCTAGAGAGTGTGCTGCGGGAGCCTCCGGCAAAATCTCAGCGTACAGCTGTACTTATTCTCACATTTTTCTCCTCCCTTCCTAATGATGTGTGCAGCAGCATACAATGTGTTTATTTGGCGTTAGTCCTGGGCAAGTCATACAAGAATAGAATGAGCCCAAACACCTGAGCTTCAACTCTTTATGTTAGAATATAACCAAGGAAGTAAGAAGATCAGGCTGTTGGCTGTCATCAAAATCAGCATTCCTGTTGCCTCTTCCATAATGTCTGTGATTTCTGGATTTGATGTTCATAGGGCAGCTGGTGGAGTTTTTAAAGAAAGTGGAGTCTAAAGGCCCCCTCTCGTGTGACACAGTTTTGAAGATATTTTATCAGACTTGCCGTGCTGTGCAACACATGCACAAACAGAAGCCTCCTATGATCCATAGAGATCTAAAGGTATGGGATCCGAGATTTCTTTACTCCTTGGGAGATTGAAGCAATGATTCTATCCGTAAGCTTGAATTTGCCTGTAGGAGTAGTTTGAAAAGTGTTGTACAGTATGTAGCCCTTCACTTGCAATCCGAATTGACCCTAAGTTTCTCTTGTTAAGCGAGCCATTTGTGAATTGAGTTTGTTCCATTATACGGCTTTTCTTGTCATCATTGTTAAGTGAATCACTGCAGTGGGTAAGTTAGTAACCCAGTTATGAAGTGAATCTGGCTTCCCCATTGACTTTGCAAGGTCGCCGAAGGGGATCACGTGACCTTGGTAAGCAGCAACGGTCATAAGTATGAGGCAGTTGCCAAGCATCTGAATTTGGATCACACAATCCTGGGGATACTCAAAGGTCATAACTCTGAAGGACAGTCGTAAGTTACATTTTTCAGTGCCATTGTAACTTTGAACGGTCACTAAATGAACTGCTTTATGTCGAGGGCTACCTGTATAGAACAGTGAAAACTCTGTGGTGATGGGCTGTCTGAGAATAAGCTAGAGGAGATTAGGCTGGGTTCGTTTTTTGTTAAGAGTTTCCCCAAACCTGGACGTTCTTTCATGAGCAACTTCAAAAGAATTGATATTTAAAAATTTAGAAAAGGGAATTGGACAGAACTGTGCATCCCTATGTCAGAACTAAAAAGTGGAAAAACCTAGAGCGTTGGTCATCTGTCTACAGTTCACTAAGGAAACTAACAGAGAAGAGAGGCTGACCACAGATAGTCAATGCCACCATTTTTGATATAAGTTGTGGAGTTCCAAGGAATTTAAATTGCAATATAAATCTTTAATTATACTGCAAATGAGAGGTGACATCCTTGGTTCTTCTGGTACCTTTTAGTTCCCAGATTCCCAGGCAGTATAACCACTTTCTGGAAGTTGTCCTAGCACATTAGCAGAACCAGGCTGGAAAGCCTACCTGGAAAACAATTACTGGTATATCTTGTTTATTACGGTTGGCCAGGACTGAAGTCAGATCTGGGTTGTTCTTTTTTTTACTTTTCCCCATTGGTTAGGTAGTGACTAGGTAGAAATCCGTGCTTAAAGTGTTTCAGAATGGTTTAAGTAGTTTTTTTAAGAATTTAACTGTGGATTGACGTCGGGTTAAAACATAATGGAGTTGTTTAGTGATGTTAGGTTATTAAAATGACCTGAACGTTGCAGAGAATCCTAGAACTATGGTGCTCCTTAGGTTGCATGGAGGATGAAGAACACATACATGTGGCTGAGAAGGTTTGAGGTTTCATTTGCTGAAGCATTTAAAATTATCTTGTTCTCAGTAACTTCCCAAAGATTCTTTAGAGCACAGTGGTCATGTACAAACAAGAACTGTAAGACAGAATATTTGAATTTCAAAGCAGGCTACTGAACCTTCGAAAAATGTTTAGTTTAATGAGGTTTGATAATCTGCGTCTGCTTTGGTGATGTGAACACAGATATGCATAAGTGGAGGCCTTTTTAATGTAAATGTATATAACTTGTCTTTGCAGGTTGAAAATATGCTGATAAGTAACCAAGGAACAATTAAATTGTGTGATTTTGGAAGTGCAACAGTTGTGACACATTATCCTGATTATAACTGGTCTGCACAAAGACGGGCAACTGTTGAAGATGAGGTAAAACATCCAGCACTATGTTTTATTTTCAACATGTTGTGTTCCTTGACGTTTTGAAAACATTAAAGGTAAAAGTAAAGATTTCCCTTCTTCAGTCGTGTTCGAGTCTAGGGCGAGGGCGTTGCCTAAAGAACCGTTCTGTGGTCATGTGGCCAGTATGACTGTATGCTGAGGTGCACAGAACACTGTTGCCTTTCCACTGAAGTGCTACCTATTTGTCTACTCACATTTGCATACTTTTGAACTAAGTGGGCAGGAGCTGGGGCGAAGATGGACACTCATCCCATTGTGCAGTGCTTGGTTCTCGAACCCGAGCTGCCAGGTTTCCAGCTGACAAGCTCAAAAGTCTTATACCACTGAGCCATCACTCTCCCCTACTTGAAAACATTATTATATTGAAAATAATTCTTAGCAGAGAAATTCAGTTGTGTATCATTTCTATAAAAATCTTAACGTTTGTTGGTTTTATTCATCTGCCTTTTCAAAGAGTTTCCAGCATTTAGGTGGCTGGGCTTCAGTCACTACCAAGTATTGTGTTGTTTGAAATTCTGTTCTCTGAAGCGTGCCATTAAACACTGTGCTTTTTTGTTTCGTTAATGCTTACCTAGCAAAAGGGATGGATATGTTCCATTTGAATAAACTCTGTGCCAAAACTCCGTGCTGGATTTTCAAAATGTATTCTCAGCCAAGCTGCATCTATTGTACACTTCTGTTTCTGAGAACAGTTTTTTTTCCTCAAAGAGTTCGTCTGTTTTTGGCAAGGACGGATAGAATAGGAACAGGAAATTGAGGTTAGGAACAGGAGATGCAGAGGAGAAAAACAAAGAGCTTTGGATAGGACTGAATCTCTTTTTCTTAATCATTAGGGTGTATTCTGCACATTTGCAAAAACTGCTCAAACATATAGGAGTGTGTATGGAAGTTCTTGTTCCCTACAATTCCCATCATTTCTTCTTTGATTCTTTAGCTGAGAAATTTGCGAAGGGCCACATACTCACTTTGAGGCCACGGTGGGGGAGGGGGAGGCCGGGCTGCGGCAGCAGTGGCAGTGGCCCACAATGAAATTGGACCTGACACCCCTGGTCTACAGGGAGAGTTGCACAATGCTTTTCAGCTGAAAACTTTGTGTGGCTAAAAAGTTTGTCCTGGCTCAGGAGAAAACTCAAATGAATTTAATTTAGTTGCAGAGATGGAGAGCACCAGGGTGTACCTCTGGTTTAAATCGTCATCTTTATTGTCCAGAGTATTTACTGAACCACACAATAATAGTTCTTTTTCAAAAGACTTGAGTACTGCTGACTAGGTACCGTTTTTCCAAAGACTACAGGAAAGTTGGTTTGTGAGATGGTCGGTTAAATAAATTAGACAAATAAATAAAATAATTGAGTGTAACTAACTAAAAAAATTCATTTTTATTATGTATGTAAGCTCTTTTGTCTTGCAAATGGTTCTGCTTACTATAAAAGCTAGGATGGCTTAGGGAAAGAAAGAAATTATGAGTGAAAGATTGAATGTAAAATAGCAGAAGTCTGAAGTTCAACAAATAAGTGATTTTGATGAAAAAATTATATTTGTGGATTAGCTATAAATCTCTTATTTCGTATCT
This sequence comes from Pareas carinatus, assembly GCA_032468095.1. Taxonomy (NCBI): domain Eukaryota; kingdom Metazoa; phylum Chordata; class Lepidosauria; order Squamata; family Pareidae; genus Pareas; species Pareas carinatus. The sequence goes on along the minus strand of JANHFO010003429.1, from coordinate 108,129 downwards.
ACAGGTCACAAGGAACACTACGCCAATGTATAGAACTCCTGAAATTATAGATTTGTATTCAAACTTTCCAATTAATGAAAAGCAAGATATATGGGTATGCATTTTCTTTTGTATAGGTAGATTTCCGGGGTACTGATTTGTTCCTATTGATTAGGTTTTCTCATTTATTAAGATAAGTTCTCCTTCCTTCTCTGATAGAGTCTACCAGGTAGCTAAAACTAATCTGTTACGATGTAGGTATCACCATTCAGTGCAGATATTAAAGCTGATAACGAAGAACTGCAACATCTAAAATTGACATCTCAAAAAAATAAAATAAAATAAAGCCCAATAGTGTGATAAAAGTAGCTTGGACAAAACCTCAGGAAAACTGGGAAGGTGTAGAATACCCTTAGAAATAGCAGAATTCCAATCAGACTCCTCAATTCTGTTCCTGTTAAGACTAATTCTGTGCGCTTAGTGCTCATCATCAATGAAACGGCTTAACCTTTCCTAAGGTTGTGCACAGATCAGAAATGTGGCATTTTCCCGTGGAGGTTTAAACACTAAATCATATGACACAGAAGGAAGAACAGATAGGGAGGGAGAAGGAAAAGAAGCTCAGCATTGCTTTTAGAGATGTTTGAATAGAAGGAAGCACCCACAGTTTTAATTCAATAGAATGAACCATGCCAACTCATTTGCTTCTGCTTTCTAATTTTTCTATTAATTTTCCTACTCTTATTAAAAATAATAAATTAAATCCCATATAGTTCATCTTGGGATCAAACCCAGTGGCTCTCTTTCCTCTGTATGTTTTAACAATTATCTGTAACAACGCAGCTATTCCAATAGCTGACTTGATTCTTTCAAAAGACTCCAAAACATAGCACGTTTTTAGAAAGCAGTGTCCTATTTTTAGGCACCTGTTGGATATTCATGCTTGTTGATGAAACACTTAAATCTCTACCAGGTGCTGAATCAGCTCAAAGTCTGAAACGATCACAACTTAAGAGGAAGGATGGTCCTTGTTAGGATTGATTTGGCTAAACCTTGAATGCTTTAGTCTTGTTCTGTTTCTTTTTGTAAACTCTTTGTTCTTTCCATGCAGGCCTTGGGTTGCATCCTCTACTTGTTGTGCTTCAGGCAACACCCATTTGAAGATGGAGCTAAGCTTCGAATAGTCAATGGGAAATACTCCATTCCACAGAATGACACGAAATATACTGTGTTTCATGATCTTATACGTAAGTTTCAGACAGTGACACCAAATACCTGGAGAGATGGCATGACTGTAGAGAATGTTATGGTTTTCTTTTAAACTCACGAATGTATTTGGTTTCTATACCTACAAGCATATATGAAAGGCCTCTCTACATCAGTTATTTCAACCTGCCACTTGACAGAATCTTGGACACTCATTCTCATCATTCCAGCTTCTTGATGTCCATGCTAGAGAGCAGTAATGGGAACCATTACAGGTACAACACATTCGAAGAGGATAGACTAGGAAGAGTTGGCCCACTCTTAATTCAGGAAGAAGACTAGCACATGCAATAAGATGGCCTTTTTATTGTTCCAGTATAGTTTAAATGTGTGACTTCATTCTAGCTACTTACTAGTGCTAGCTTTTCAGAGTTACATCATAGCAATGATCACGGGTCCTATCTGCAAACCTTTAACATACCCTGATCTCTTTCTTGCATTGTTTTTAGGTTCTGCTTTGAAGGTGAACCCAGAAGAGAGGCTGTCCATCACTGAGCTTGTCAATCAGCTGCAGGAGATTGCAGCTGCTAGAAATGTGAACCCAAAGTCCCCTATCACAGAGGTAATAGATTCCATTTGGTGAAACCAGTTCTCAGCTATGTGGCAGCACTTAGCCTATCTTTACTGATCTAAAAAAGCTGGGTGGATTTGGACCTGGTTAATAATAGATGGTAGAACCCAGGGAAACTCCTCCCCCCGCAGCATTGTAGGTAAAATTAGCAAGAATTTTGTAACAAATCATGCATTTATTTTTGCTGAGAAAATGGTATGGATGTGTTCATGAAGTCACCAGGAATTGAACTTAAGGAAGTTTTAGATTTCGTAAAACCAATGGCAACAGCTACCATGTTTATAAATCTGGGCAGCACCTTTTTTTTTAAAAAAAAGTTATCCTCTGTAGTAAGAGGAACACGGAAATAACATGATAACGTCATTGGATAGGGCAAAACCAGTGATCAGCTTTTGGTATTATTGGGAGGATTGCAAAATGTTGAGTATCGATGATGTCATTTTAGAGGACTTTGAGGAACTGCAGAAAAGATACATAACGTCCCTGGCGTTTGAGAATAGGAATTGCATGATTCCTCCACAAAATATTCTTTCATTCTGCTATTTTTTTGCTCCTCTGGGCTGTGATTTCAAAGGTGAAGGAGAAAAGAAAGTGGATGGTGATAATAGAGCAGACAGTACAAACCAGTCCTCCTTTATTTATAATTTGGCTTAGTGCTTTCCCATATTAATTAGATTATTGCCTCTTGAATGCTTCATTTAGAGCTTTATATTAAAATCAAAATTTGCAGCGATCCTTACAACCGACCAAACATATTTAATGTGACTCAGTGTTACCTTTTTAGTGCAGATGGGCTGTGGGTGAGGAGGAGTGGAAGTTTATTTGTGTTCATTCCTGCTGTGATGCTTTTTTCCCTCAGCTTCTTGAACAAAATGGTGGCTACGGGAATTGTGCTCAGCCTAAGACCTCTTCAGCATTGGTGCCACAGAACTCAAAACCTGCTGGTCAGCTTAACAATATATATAATGCAGGTATGATGCTTAATGGGATTTTCTTCATATACTGTCCAATACTTGCTGTTTCTTTTAACATTTCTAGTATTTTTCTTATGCAGCCTTTCTTCCAGTATTTGACAATCTCAATTCTTATTTATTTTAGTATTGTTACCAAACTTTAAACTTTAGACTTTTAAAAGTTTTTTTAAACTCAGAAGTCCTGCTAATAGTAATCAAGCTTTGAATAGAAAAATGAATTCCTTACCTTCTCATATTGATTACGTCATATTTAAAGTTAAGGTGTTAGGAGACCCAATTCATAGTTTATTCTCAGCCATGGATGTTGGCTGAAGTAATTTTGGGCCAGTCACTCTCTCTCATCCCATACTCCTCCCAGGAGAAAAAAAGAAGGGTGTCCCACCTTGAGCTTCTGAAAGAAAGTGGGATATAAATATAACAAACTTCCAGGTTTGGGGTAAATCATGGAATCATAACAAACCACAGTAGTTTGGAATGTTGGAGTAAAAGGGGAAAAGTGATTCTGTTTGATGCAGAAAATTCTGATTTTAAAGTCATTCTCTGGTGCAGATGTAAAAATCATGTGCAAGTTTTTGAATATTTGTTGACAGTATGAATTTGAGAAATGTTTCCTGGAACACAAACTATTAAAAAAGAAAAGAAAAAGCCCTGGATTGCATGTTTCCTGACTTGTACGCAAAACATAGGAACTTTAGACCAGTTCCCATGTATTTGTGCCCAAATACAGCGGACCCCAACTTTTGGGTGCCAGGAACCGGTTCTGTGGAGAGAAGTTTTTCCGTGGACGAGAGGAGGCATGGTTTCATGTGCTGCCTGCATCCCTAATGGGTGTGAATGGGGCTGTGCTTGTTTTCACGGACCGGTTTCTGGCATGCTACGAACCAGTGCTGGTTCATGGGCCGAGGGTTGTGGATACCTGCCCTAATGGACCTTCAGAATAATTAAAATATTATAATTATAATTAGGAATATATTAATTATAATAGTAACATCTGACCTCATTTTCCATAGTGTCACCATTGATTAAGAGTTTCCTTTACCCTTTACCCTCTTTACCCTCTTTGCACGGAGCAGATATGCCTACTTAAACAAGAGGGTACTTTAGAGATCAAGAAATGTGTCTGAATTTGTGAATTACAGTTACTTCACTGGACCAGATGTACCTCCTGGTACACAGTTTAGCCGAATAGTGCCTCAGTATTGGCACTGGACTCTAGAAACCAATAGGGTCTGCAAATGAAATGAGTGAAATTTTGTGAAGTTAATTGAAATGCTGTAGTATAACAAATGCCAGTGGAAGATTGCTTTTCTCCTGGAGGGTTTTAAGCAGACCCTGGGCGGTGGAGAGCTGTCTCTAGTGGATGGTTGAGTTAGCTTTCCTGCACATTGTAAAAGGTTGGAGTAGATGATCCTTGTAGTCCTACCATTCTGTGAACATTTAAAACATACACCAGACCTCTGATCGCTGAAAGTAATAGCAGCTGGCTGCCATCTGAAATTGAATGCTTTGTATACTGCAGCTAATAGGTTTGCAGGACCGTGTTTGCTTCAGAATGTATGGAGTATCTTAGGAGACGGACCATTTGCTGCTTTCCTGTTGAATTATTACAGTTGGCTTTGTGTAGAAAAATATTGCTTTAATTAAAAGACCCAGACTAATAAGGTAAATACATAAATAAAGACAAGCGCCCTGCTGAATTTGTTTTGAAATGGAAATGCAGTTTAATGCAATTTCTAATGGAAAAGTAAGTCTGTTTAGAGGAAAGAATAACGATGATTGCCTGCCTTAGGTTATAATGCTGTATTTTTGGCTTTTAGGGCTGATAGTGGCAGAATGCGACCAGTCTTCTGGTGGGTTCTTTGATATCCTTCGAGGTGGGACTGAAAGATTTTTGACGAATATCAAGGATACATCTTCAAAAGTTATTCAGTCTGTAGCCAAGTAAGTAGAAATGTCGCTGTCTTGACATTTCCGTTCACTGTGTTAAAGCTCATCATTCTCAGCGCAAAGGGTATTTTCTGTAGTGCCATTTGTTTTTGTTTTTCCTTTTGAGTTTTTGTTTTGTAAGTTGCAATCCATTTACAGTCATGTGGACCGAAAGGCTAGGAATTCTGCTAAGATCAAATGACGAACCTCTGATCTGAATCCTATCCTTTCTCGTGCTTGATTGTGAGAATAGAATTGTTGCTTAATCAGATTAAGTATCAGAAATGTTGATATCAGGGAAAAATAATTGGAATTCCAATTCTGAAAAATCATCAGTCAGAATGACCCTTGTTCAGTGAAGAAAATACGATAATATAATAAAGTTCTAAAAGTCGGGTCTCATATGCAAATTAATTTAATTTGTTTACATTTATTTATTTGTGGTCCACTATCAAGACACTAAATTTTAAAATACAGTATGCCGCTAAATTCGAGCCCTATAGATAATATATTGTATAAATTGCATTCAGTGTTCAGAATGTTTGCAAATTTGCTTATACCCGTATTAAATCATTTATAAGACGTGCCCTTTTTTTCTATTAGAAATAAAAAAATAAAAAACCCTATACCCTGGTGGGACGCCATCGAATATAAGACGCACCATGAATACAGAGACATCAAAATATGAAAAAACATGCGTCTTATAATCGATGTAATACAGTAAGTACTTTCCTACTCATTTGGCACATGATCTTTGAACATTCCTAAGTACAGTAACATTTTCTCTGAAAAAGAATAAGACATATTGTAATTGGTCTATGGCAGTGGTCTCCAACCTTGGTCCCTCTAAGGCTTGTGAAGTTCAACTCCCAGAATTCCTCAGACAGGCTGAGGCTGGCTGAGGAATTCTGGGAGTTGAAGTCCACAAGCCTTAAAGGGACCAAGGTTGGACACCTCTGGTCTATGGGGCCTGACATTTTGGACATCCTGTATATATAACGGTGGTTTACCCATTAATACAGTGACTATACTTTCTTGAAGTTTTTAAAAGTTTTTTATTTATTTATTATGCATCCCGTATTATTTTTACAAGTAACTCTAGGTGGCAAACATATCCAGTGCACCTATCTCCTTCCTCCTCCTCCTCCTCTTTCCACAACAGCCACCCTGTGAGATGGGTTGGGCTGAGAGAGAGCAACTGGCCCAAAGTCACCCAACAAGCTCAGACAGGATTTGAACTCATGGTCTCCTGCTTTCTAGCCTCGTGCCTTAAACCAGTAGACCAAACTGGCTTAGTGAAGGACAAACTTGAAAAAGAGATAAATCTGAAAGAGGTTCATAAGGATTTTTTAAAAATGATTGTGTTTGTAACTTGGCTTTACAAAGAAAAATGCAAGAGCAAAACCAACAAAATAATTAATTAAATAAATCTTAAGGGCAGCTTTCTGAAATGAAGGACCACTCTTTATAATAAACGATGTGCTTTTACTGTGCCTGTCAGTCACGGTATTCATTTCTGTACTGTTCTGCCACTAGTTCTGCAGTAGGCCACTGAAAGAAAGTGGCAACTTTAAAGGCTAGGAACGTTAGATCCTGAAGTAGAATTGCCATAGTGAATATTTCAAGTGTAGCATTTCCTTTGAACAGTTTTTTTTTTAAAAAACCATACACACCAGAAAATCAGCCTAAATCCAGCCCCCCAAAGTCCTAAGTTTTAGATTGAGGAAAAGAGTGACTCACCATTTATTAAAAATGCCCAAATGTTGGCAGCAGAAATCCTAGCATAGTCAGGTTACACAGGTTACTGTCCCCAAATGTCATAATCTGTAAATAATTAAAACACCTTTTCTTGTATATTATATTACTTCTTTCCGATTACAGTGGGATGCTTTTTAAAAATGATTTCTTGTGTATCAGTCATTTTGGAATTATCTCTAATGCCTAAAACCAGTTAAATAGACTTCAAACTAGCACGCCTAATTTACATATGAAAATCAACTAGAATCCAGTCAGACGAGTCCCTTGTGCATTCTGCATTGCAAACTAAATCACCAGTGGTGTGTTCAGAGTGACAGGGAGGGTTTAGGACAACTTGCCGTAGCCAACAAAACCATGGCCTTCTTGCCGTGGCCAGTTCACAGTGGGACAATTCAATGTGGGATTAGTTCCTTTTATTATTCATCAAAGCATTAGAAACACTGGTAGTCATAGGAATGTTTTCTTTTCATACAAGGGATAAAATAATGTTGATGAAAATGCAGGCAACATAAATAAAAGGAACTAGAAGTGAATACCACGGTTAGTTGTCCCGCAGTGCGTTGGCTGTGGCGTCTTGTCCTATTCCGGGCAAGGATGTGAGAAATCATAGCTGAGAATTGGTGAAAAGAGGTCTACCGAGTTACCTGGCTTTTCAATTAGAATCATTTCCCAGTCACTAAATCATACAGTAAGGCTCAATATAGGGTCATAAATGTTCCCAAATGCTCATTCATTTATTCAGTGAAGCTATACTTCATCTCTAATCTAGTTTTGGATCTAGCTTTACATGTTAGATAAGACAGTAGTAACTATTCAAGGTTTGCTCTGTTCTGGGTCTCCTTAGCAACTCATGGTTTCTAAATCATGTGAGGTTGCAACAATCATTTCTTTATTAGCTATTGTCTGAGAAGAAGTGTGGGCATGCGTGGGAACAGAGAGTTCAGAGTGACCCATGTGATGTTTGCTTTCACAAAATGACAAGACGGGATGGGGAGTAATGAGATGCGGTTTTGCATTTTTTTTCCAGGCCTACAGGATCAAGCTACCTTACTGACATGAGAAGCAAACCCTGCTTTTTTGCATTTATTTTTTTGTGATATGGGTATGGTAGCTGCTGCACAAGTGAAATTGAATTAATTGAATCTGGGATTGTGTTAGTCTGTATTCTCTTGAAGCAGAGTAAGATGCTTTTGTTTATATACACTTTTGTATCTGCTCTAGACCAGGATTTTCATGAGGGGGGGCGGAGGTGAATTAGGCACATTTGAAATTTTGAACTCATGTAATGGTTGCCATGGTAAATCTGACCAATCACAGAACCTTCTTATAACAGAACATAAACATACCCCAAGATTGGAATTACTTGCTATTTTGTTTTCTAAATCAGACCAGAGGAACTGCAAATTATGCTTGTAATATTTTGCTTTGCTATATGCTATTTTTCCATTTTTTTAAAAAAAACCTGCAAAATAGATATGACAAAGAACTGGCAAAATGTTGGACAAGCTATAGATGAGACACTGTCACTCATTGCTCTTAGATACCACGTTGGGGATCAGGTTTTAGACCAAAGTTTCTGTAGATCACTGATACCCTTGCAGATAATTCAGTGAAGGAAGATGATTCTTGAGTGCCATCTTTTCTTTTATATTCAGTGTTACATTATTATTCTTATTTGAAGTTTTAAGTGCTTCATAAATACCCTTGTGCTGTGCTGCATTTTGTGAACTGAAGTACAAATGGCCCTCGATTTACGACCAAAATTTATCCCAACATTTATGTTGCGTAAGTGAGAAATTTGCTAAGTGGGTTTTACCCCATTTATGACTTTTCTTGCCACATTTGTCAAGTGAATCACTGCAGTCGCTAAGTCAATCACACGGTTGTTAAGTGAATCTGGCTTCTCCATTGAATTCGCTTGTCAGAAGGTCTCAAAAGGAGATCACATGACCCCAGGACAACCATCATCAATATGAACCAGTTGCCAAGCATCCGAGTTTTGATCATGTGATGCTGGGGATGCTGCAACAGTCATAAGTATGAACAATGGCCATCAGTCATTTTCTTCAGGGCCATTGTAACTTCGAATGGTCACTAAATAAACAATTATAAGTTGAGGACTATCAGTATTGTTGCTTGCTGTAACTTCCGCATGAATCCATTACTCTTTGCACATTTGATGGTCAGATAAATGATTATTGCTTCACTGCTTCAGGGAAAAGGTTTGTTTATATGGGCTCTGAAGAAGATTTTGATGACAGCGTAATGATCTGCTTAAAAAAAACAATGGAAACTTCCGTTCTTTGGATATCAGCAAAGATATCTATAACAGTTTTCCAGGTTTATTCATTTTATATGGTTTTATTTTAAATGTACAATTGCAAACCTGGAATGAAATAATATTACTTGTTTGGGTTCCCTGAGGGTTAATGTACTCATCCTAGAATCAGGGAGCCTTATGAACTTTTTTTGATATTTTAGGTAGTCGAATATGTGACTGGTAGCTTTTTGAAGGGTAACTACTGTATTGAAGAGATCAGTGGGAGGAAGAGGCACAGTCATCCATCTCAGTGTTAATCCATAGAACAGGTTTTACATCATTCAAAGTCTTCATGCATTTTTATGCACGGAAGAAGTAACCAGTTGGACTGGAAACAGAACATACTTCCTCCTCTGCTATTCAGCAGCCCAATCTGATGAAATGTTTATGAAGCCATTAAGCATTTAGCTAATAGTAAATGAAACTGATTAATTGGGAGATTCAGGTCTAGTATTTTGAAGGGATTGTGACATCAGGATTAGGCTAGCCAATTGTAAATCATTTTACCCACACACCGTTCCATGATGTCATTCTGTTGGTGGCACGGAACCGTGACAATGGTTCAGTGCCACTGAGACCTCAAATAGCTCACTTAGTTTTAGATTTTCCTTTTGGCTAGTCAGTGCTTGAATGCTAGCAGCTGTATACTGTCAGAGGGAATTCTCATTGGGATGGCCTGGAACCGTTTTTTTCAAGCAGGGCCTTTCCTGGGCAAGGTGAAAGAACTCAGAAGATGTCTTGTCACGTTTTTTGGGTTGATGTCTCATGGGTTCTGAGCTCTTACAGTATTTGGATGTGGGTAGTGACAGTGGGAAAAACTTGTAATGTCCCACTTTAGGGAAAAAAATATCTTATATTTACTACCAGAATTGTATTTTAGTCAGTGTTTCATGGTTTGAACCACAGGGTCAAATTTAACAACCTAATTCCCTCCAATATAGTGAAATTAAATCTTACAAAAAACTGGGAAACACAATCAAGGATTTTATATAAAGGGACAGAATGATCATGTTAGTTTCTTTACTGCTCACATGGGAATACACATGCATGGGTATCCTAACAGCAATGATATTTGCACTGTTATAGAGCATCTTTTAAGTTTAAAAAAGATCCAAAGAGTCATTCTCTAAATCCAACAGAAGTAGCAGTCTATGCATTCTTAATGGCTGAATAATACAGAAAAGTCTGTCCACTTGCATGTTACAGATTAACTTACATTATGAATCACTCAAAATGTGTTTCTCTGAAAATAATTTGATTTCTTGAGTAATGATCAGATGTTTTGGAACATATGCTGGTTGGAAAATCTATAAGTAGTACTCTTAACATAACTAGGAAGCATAGGGCTGAGGAAGGCTGTGGTATATGAGAGATCACATAAATTATTGGATTGGAATAGGGTTTTTTGCATGTTGTGAACATTTATAACTTGACTCAAGGATTTTTAGGTGGAAATAATCAACATTTTAGTTGGAAGAAATTACAAATAAACATGTTAGAATTACTGTATCTCTCAGAATATATCACGGAAACACATGAGTAGTATTTATTAAAATAGTCTACTATTTTGGGAAGTTTGGGAAGAGATGTCAGTATTGGCCCTCATCCACATCGATGGTTCTTGTTATTCATGATGGTATCCATCCAACTTAATGTGGACTAAAGCATTTGGGACAAGGAAAAACAAAAGGCAGCATTTGATTTGGAGAGTTCAATTTTTTTCCATCTTTGTTTTTTAAGTGACTTCTGTTTTGTTTTATGTTTTGATTTTGTGTGTGATGCTTATTTCCTTGCCCATTTTTTCCCATTGCTTCTCATCATTCCATACTCATGTTCCTTAGCAGTCCAAGGTAAATATGTTTTCAGTTTGTTAGTATTTGTACTGTGTGTGCATAACTAACAGCTAGCATGAAACTGCCCAAAAGTTTTCTGAACTCTCACATTTTACCTGTGATTTGTGATCTCTGCTCATTGTTTTAGCTCATGCATATTAGTAGACCTAAAACCTTATGAATTAAGACATTGCCTTTAGGCTCTCATATTTATAGTTAATATCATATTTGTGCTACATACTATATATAACTTTAGAGTTTCTTTTTTCCATCAGTCCACTAAATTGCTCTGTCTTGTATTTCTGGTTGTTGTTTTTCTCCTTCAGTAGGGACACAGATTATAGGAAGTAGATTACCGTCAAATATTGTCCCTGAAATACTTGATTTCTTTGTTATTTTTAGGACTTGAAAGAATGGGGCTGTATTTTTTTAGGGGTAGTGGTATAGCCAAATAAAATAACTTCTGTGAACCATGTTAAATTGAATTAACCCATTCAAACTAAAATCATCTTCTGAAAGGCATAATTCCAGTAGCTGCATTACAACAAGTGAGCTGAAATCCGCACACACTATATAATGATCTCCATATGGATTGCTACATGTTCGGATCTCCACAAAATGAAAAAAAAAGTTGTTGCAAACACTAAAGATGAGATAAAAATGGCTCCACGTAGGACACTCTGCCTTTGGTATCCAGGCCCAATGAAAAATTTAAGCTAATGCATAAATATCAGAGCTCCCATTTAAGTTACATTGTCTTTGTTATGTAGGATAGGGTAGAGCAATTGATGATCCAACGATTTCCTGAGTTCTTGCTCTATTTTGCACACAGACCAAATTAAGAATCCACTGACTTGGACAAATGTGATCCTTATGCAACCTTGTTAGAGGGATTCACAAAATGGGTCAATTATTGAGGTTATGAGCATCTCAAAAAGAGCTAGTTAAGATGCTGTAGGCCTAGGCCAGCTCCTTCCAAATCGTTTCAGTTGCAGTGCCCATAATTCTCAGACATTCCCTCTACCCTTCACCTATGTAGTCTGGGTCATAGTTCGGGGGGGGGGAATTGCTCAGTTCGTAAGCTTTGCTGTGGAGTAAACTCGCAAAGAGACCAAGCCTCAGATAATAGCCCATATTAAAGGAAGATGGAAATCCTGAGCATAAATGTGGAAGGCAGACTTGAAATAGCTAGTTAAAGAATTTGTCACTTTTTTGTGTGGATCTGGGTGTTTTGTTTAACTTCTCTTCCGTACTAAATCTGTTTTTCAAATCTAAAAATGCTATCCTCTAAGGAGCCTTAAAACCATCTGTGCCGACTTAAATTAACTTTTTTTCTGCATAATATTAGTTATCTTCCTGTTCACTGTTTGAGACTGATTTACCGCTATGTCACATTGCATAATTGATCGTTATTTCATTAAAGTTAAATCTGTGAATGTATAACCTAATATGCTGACTACAGGTAGTCTTCAACTGATGACCACAACTGAATTCAAAATGTCCATTGCTAAACGAGTCAGTTGGGTGTGTTTGCCCCATTTTATGACCTTACTTGCCCCAATTATTAAGTGAATCACTGCAGTTGTTAACTTAGTTAACACGGTTATTAAGTGAATCTGGCTTCCCCATTGACTTTGCATGTCAGAAGGTCACAAAAAGTGACCACATAACTCAGGGACACTGCAACGGTTGTAAGTACGTGCCAGTAGCCCAACATCCGAATTTTGATCATGTGACCATGGGGATGCTGCAATGATCGTAAATGTGGAAAACTGCCATGAGTCGCTTTTTTTCAGTGCCACTGTAACTTTGAATGGCCACTAGACAACATATTTTTAAGTCGAAGACTGCCTGTAATATTCTCCTCCTTCCCTCTGTATCCATTTAGTGTCATTTGCGTATAGCACAGAAGGGGGCTGGGCTAGTGGAGGATTGAAACCTTTGTACCCATTGTGTCTTGAAGGACTTTTCACTGCTGATATAATAACAAACTAGCCTATTAATTTTGAAGCCCTTTGATACAATCTAGGAAGAGGAAATCAGTGACCCTCCAGAAGTTACCGAATTATAATTCCCAGCATACCTCACCATTGAGCATGCTGTGGGAATACACACACACACACACACACACATACACACACACACACACACAGAGAGAGAGAGAGAGAGAGAGAGAGAGTTGTAATTACCAATAGCTGGACAGATGCAGATTTCTCCCAAAGAGAATATTCTACCACTCAGCACCACCTGAAAAAAAGATAATTTTGTAAAACCTATTATCTAAGGTAGTGATTAGAATCCTTCAGTTTTAAGATAATTTGTTTTTTCTTGAAAGTTTTTTCTTTAATAATGGTTCAGACATCTAAACTGCCATTTACAGTATGTATTAATCAGTGGTATTCTAGATTCTTCAGTTTATCTCTCATAGTTGAGATATTTAAGAATAACCATTGGGACAATCTCTTGGGGATAGGAAGAACAGGTGGTGGTCTGTTTTTATGAACAAAAGGCTAGTAGAATCTAATAAGCCACTTGAAAACAACCATTTATTGAATCAACTTCCATTCTAACTTTTAATGAGTTTTTTTATATTTCAGTTATGCAAAAGGAGATTTGGACATATCATACATTACATCCAGAATTGCTGGTATGATTAAAAACATTTTATTAAACATGATTTTCTTTAAAAGCATATTAAATATATTGAGTTCAACCCTGACTGTTTCTTTTTTTCCCCTTCCTATGTTCTCTAGTGATGTCATTTCCAGCGGAAGGTGTTGAGTCTGCTATAAAAAATAACATTGAAGATGTGCGGCTGTTCTTGGACTCAAAACATCCTGGACGCTATGCTGTCTATAATCTGTCGCCAAGATCGTATCGGCCCTCCAGATTTCACAATAGGGTTTGTAAAGTAGTATTACTTTTCTCCATTGTATTTTGTGCATAACAATACTGCACATCTCATTGTACATCTTCCTCACCTTGGTATGAACATAGTAAGAGAGTGTCAATAGAATCAAAGAAGAATTTTCAAGTTGACTTCAAACCATCATCAAAGCCCAAACTCTATTTTAGCCTGAAGGCTTCATTCAATCTTAAGGGACTGCAAAGGGAAGAGGGGATTTCCAATAACATGGGGGTGGATCAAAAGAAGAAAGGA
>JANHFO010003429.1:79291-91800 GCA_032468095.1 Pareas carinatus | reverse complement strand
TTATTTGCAGTCTTTGTATAAGTAGCCTTTGCCATTTTCCTATGAAAATTTGTTAATGCCACCAGGTGGAATATTGCTGAAAGTGCAGCCTATTGTTTTTTACTGAACTTGTAATATATTTAAATAAGAAAAATATATTTATAAAGACATGTTTTAAAGAACAGAAAACAACAATTGTCCTTAATCCTGAATTACTTATTAGTTGTTCACAATTCTGAAATACTTACTAGGAAGTAACTTCCCACTGTACTGAATAGTCCACAGTATGGGTATAATATACTGCTGTTGCTATATCTTTGTGACTTCAAGTTTTATAGAATATTGTGAATGTAAAGAAGTTATCAGTATAACAGCATTATTGAATTGAATGCTTTCTTAAATGTATTTTTTAAAGAATTAAAGTTTATTTCCCTTCAAGTTTCATATCAATATTACATGCATAGCCTCATAACCTAGATTCATACAAACATACATACAGTATATTCTCATCCTTTTATGATTAGAGTAAGATAAAGAAATTATAGTGCATCACATAAAAAAGAGAAAATGAGTATAGATTATCTAATTTATGCAACAACATTTTCTACACTTCTTCATATTTTTCTATAATCTGAAACCATCAAATTATCATAGCTCTCTTTTTTCTTTCTTTTTGCAGCAATAATTTTTAAAGGCATTTCCTCCTCATCTATGACTTCTTTCACTTCATAATTTCACAAATCATCATTATTCATACTTCTCCTTAGCATAACTTGACACAGTTTTATGGATCCCTGTAACATAATTATTTTCATTCTTCTTTCAAGTAATGTCAACATCCTCTTTCTTTACACTCTTCATTCATTCTGTGTTTGTTTGCTTTTTATACAGAAGGTATATTTTGTGTTCCTGCAGTCATTCAACTTCTCATTTTCCCTATTTCTTTATTCCATGCTTTTCCCATGCCAAAGATCTACTCTTGGCACTTCCCAAAAATGATCTGGCTCACCTTCTGAATCTCTCATCACTCCCATCAGACTAATTGTTTCTATCTTTTTATCCTACACGGACAAATCTCTTAAACATATATTCATTATTTTCCCATGTGTATGAATGTATGCGTAGCCTTAAGTTTAACCATGTGTTCAAAACATGAATTTCTATAAACAGATACTAAAAAAAAAAGCTATTACCAGTCTAATTTATTTTTGGCTTCTGAACAGACCACTTATATTTTTTGTACTGTTTTGTTTTATTCACCTCCTTCTACTCATGTCCCTAATACTTCACTCTGTTCACTGCACAATAGTTTCATCTCTTGTTCTTCTACTATCACCATTCATTAGAGCATAACTTTCAACTATTATTAACTTAATGATGTCAATTCATACTTTCTGACATGCATTATAGCTCTTTCATTTATAATCAAATTTATATCTTCATTTCCTTAGAAGTATTCATCAGCATCAATGTTCAAAATCTGACCATCATCCCTTATTTCTATTACTGTACATTCTTTCCCTTTCATTTAATTTCTCACCACACGCCATTTAAGATTTTTATGACCAGTCACAGTTGCTTCACAATGGGGGCTTTAAATATCATTGTAAAAATATTGCATTGTGAGGTTGGTGGTCACATGACTGCATTTAGGTGCTTGACAACCTGTTCACATTTATGACTAGTTGCCTAGTATCCTGCAAACATGTGATCACTGTTTGCAATTTTCTATGTCAGTTTCTCTGGAACGTCAATGGGGAAACTAGCAGGAAAGGTTGCGAGTGGAAGGGATGTTGGGTTTTAGGCCCATTTCCCCAGCATGCTGTGGGATTTCTCATTCCTCCGTATATAAGGAGGGGAAATCCTCCTATGGACTGGAAGGATGGACTTCAAGTCTTGCAGAAAGGCTATTGAATACCATCATTCTGCTGATCGTTTGAAAGATCCTTCTTCAAATTGCACTATTTGGAGAAGAAGCCTTCAAAGCAATGGCGAGAATGATTGCCTGCTCACAGGATGGAGCAAGAAGGCAGTCTCAATAGTCAACAGCTGCAGAACAACTGAAAGGTAACTGGATGGTCTTTGTGGGGTGGGAAGAGGGCCCAGGCCTCCTTGGGGTGGTGGATGGAGTTTATGACTTCTCCTAACTCCACAATGCCCTGGGTGGTCTCGGCTCTCTCTCTGGCATTCTGCTGAACAACTCACATTAATACTTATTGAACGCAACTGGAAAGGACAGACTTGTCATCATTGTGTGATCTGATCCTGTGGGTGATTAATAACTGTTTCGTTCAACAACTATGATCATAGGTGGAGAACTATCTGTATGTTTTCCTTATACTTTTCTTGATTGTTTAGCCAAGATAAACTTCCAAGATCACAAAAGCTCTAACTAGATTTACTGTAGAGAAACTCATGAAAGATTTAGGAAAAAACAATTCTGGAAACTGTATGCTTTCTTTATAATGAAAGCAAGATTCTTATTCTTGCAATGGCTTCTTCCACCCTCACATGCAATAGGTTAGAAACTATTTTTCTTGAGCAGGAGAGAGATTGATTATTTCCACCTGTCTTCTTTTGGTAATGAGTTTGTCTGGCAGTGGATTTGTGACGGCATGAGGAATGGTTGTCACATATAATCCATTAACTGATGTACTTTATCATGTAATTCTGTTTTATACCAAGACACAATCCCCCGTATGCCACAGTTATCACCAAAGAGACTGATAGTTGTTGACCTCTGCTGATCAACACAGACTTAGTCAATTGAGGCTTTCACAAAATGCTTTTTTTTATTAATATAGAGAAGGGCTGGGCTCATTTTGCCCATGTCACAGGCAGCATTTCTGGTAACAGTAAGAATGGTACAGGTCAGTCTTGGTGTGTTTTGGCCATTGTGCCACAAAAATAAACAAAGCGCTGTCCTAAGCATGCACATTTCACAAACCTTGATGTGTACAGTACTGATACATGGCCAGGATGCATGTATTGATTTTTATCACCTAACTAAAGATAACTTTGTACAATGATGCACAGTTGTGCAATTCTGTTATTTCAACTGGTTATAATAACATAATCTTCTATTGATTTTTTTTAATTATCACTTGGAGGCTTTATACAATAGAATAGAATAGAATAGAATTTATAGAATAGAATTTATTTATTGACCGAGTGTGTCTGGACATACAAGGATTTTTTCTCCGATGTAAATACTCAGTTCTTACATACAGGCTACAATTGACAAACTGTGTTTACAATCATAAGGCTATAATTGACAAACAATGATTACAATCCTAAGATACATTCATTATCATAAAGTACATTCATCATATCATGTACGTAATAGGTGCATTCATAATTATACTGTATATTCATCATGTTATGAAGTACAATCATCACATCACAAAGCATTTCATCATGTCATAACCATAAAGTATATTCATTTTTAGTTTAATATCCCGTCAACCTTTTCACTGCTCATCATTGCCATCATTTTATTTGTTTATTTTAAATGCAAAAAAATTATGGCCACAATAAAGCTGTTGTATGCAGACTGGAAGAAGGCTGACATACCTTAACTCATTAGGGTTTTAAAGATAGTGTCTGTGTGACACAAGGCCTAGTAACAGAACAGGAGCACTGAAATGGTTATTGTGGGATTGACTCAGCTGTGACCATTCTTTTTTACCTCATATCATTTTCTGGCTTAAATGAGAGCTAACCGTTAGTCTAGATTCATGCAACAAACCAAACAATGGTTAAGGAAATTTAATTTCTGATAAATTGGTTATAGCAACCTCTGGCTTAAGATATTTTTCCTTAACTACAATTTGACTTTACTCTGGGCACATGCAGAATGCTAAGCTTAACCACAGTAGACATAGTACCCTGTTTCCCTGAAAATAAGCCCTAGCATGATTTTTCAGGATGCTCGTAATATTAAGCACTACCCCCAAAATAAGCTCCAGTTAAGATCGTCAGACAGACAGACACATTTAGTACCGTGTTTTCCTAGAAATAAGATCTAACCAGAAAATAAACCCTAATGCGTCTTTTGGAACAAAAAATAATATAAGACTCGATCTTATTTTCAGGGAAACCCGGTATATTGTGTGAATCTGTTCATTCTACAAGATCGCATTGACTGTTTTTTTCTGTTTTCAGCTATTGAGAGCTTCTTGTTCTCATCTAGCATTCAAATACTACCTTACTATGCTGATAAAGTTCATGCCTTTTTAAATTCCTCCTGGCTGGACTGTTACAATGCACTGTACATGAAGCTACCCTTGAAGATCATTTGGAGGCTACATCTGGTAGAATACAGCAGCACGGGTAGTTTTGGGGTCCCAAGAACAGCTCCTGTAACCCCACTGCTCTGTGAGCTGTAGTGGTTGCCAGTCTGCTTCCGGGTGCAATTCCACTCCCACTCCACCCTCACCCTTCCCATGTGTTCTTGGTTTTAATGTCTGATTTTAACTTTTCAGTAACTGTAAGCTGTGTAGTTACCCTATGCCAAGATGGGCAGCCAATTCATTTTATAAATGAATAAATAAATGCCTTTTAAAATGTATTTAGATTTCTCAATGCATTTATTTTTGAAGCTTCTGATATACTTTTCATTGATTAAAAAATTCTAACATAGAGATATGACAGAGTAAAAAAGAGGAAATATAATAATAAAAATACAAGGGTTAGGATAACCCCATAACCCTTACAAAAAGCACTTCCTCTTCAAACATTGTTCAGGTACATATTTAGACCTGTCTATAGGGCATAGGAAGCTAGTATGATCAATCATGGCTGACCCAGACATTTAACAAGCAACACATTAATGATACAATTATCTTTTTTTGTAACAAATCAGTTGTTTCATAGTATGAGTTTAATTATGCTCCCTTAAACAAAAACATGTAAAACACTCTTGTGGTTCAGCTATTGGTTTATGGCAGCATTGTTCAACCTTGGCAATTTGAAGATATGTGGACTTCAATTTCTAGAATTGCCTTCCAGCCATGCTGCCTGCAGAATTCTGGGAATTGAAGTCTACACATCTTCAAACTGCCATGTTTGAGTAACACTGAACCATAGCAAGCATGTCTCCCAATTATGAAATTATGCAAACTGAAAGAAGTTGGCTTTATTCTTCTAAGTATCTCTGTGTTACAATACTGTGTAACTATGTACTACATAAGAGTAGTAGAAGAAGGAAGGCACAGTTTTGTACACTTATTGATGAGATTGACGACTCTGGTATGTATGCTTTGAAGCTGTATTGCATTGACTTGGCTCATTCAGCCTTGTTTGACTGTATACGTTGACCATGTGCTTGTGTGCTCCCAGATATATTGAATATATGTGTGACATGATGGCAGATGAGCCCATTATTCCTCACAGCAAGCCAATCCTCATAAAGTCAATCATCATGACTCCAGTTCCGCTCTTCAGCAAGCAACGCAATGGCTGCAGACCTTTCTGTGAAGTTTATGTTGGAGATGAAAGAATAACCACTACCTCACAAGAATATGACAAAATGAAGTAAGTGGGATTTCCCGACAGCCACCATTTTGTCTCTCACTATGACACGGTGTAGGGTGGAAAGGACATCCATTGGTGCCTTAACATCTTAACACATCTTTATGGCTGATATTTTCATAAATTAGAGTTCACTATTAGATGCAAGTATCTGGTTCATGCAATGGTGATTTTATTAGATGCTTTATTTCAGTATTGTGCAGAAAGGCTCCCTGAATTGATTCAATTGCCATATTAAAAGCACCCCTGTCTTCAATTTATGGATTAAAAGATGAAGCATGAAGGGGATATGGAGAAGAAGCAAAGAAATCCCAGTGTTCTTAAGGGTAGAAAGGAAAAGGAGAAGTTGGAACTTATCAAAACTGGTGGACTGGTTTTATTCACTGTCTTCTCCTGCTTTAGAGGGGCTGAAGGCTAAAGCTGGATGTCAGATAAAAAGAGCCAGCGTTTTTTCAGACTTTAGGTGTGATTAGAGTTCAGAAATGCTATTTCCATCATCCAGTGGTCATGTAACCTGAGGGTTGATAGGGCTAATACTGTAACACATCTGGAGGACCATGTAATTTGAGAAGGTTGTGTTACAGCGTGGTATGAACTGGCTCTTAAAAAAACTCATTTAATCTTGGTATGTTTACAACTGGAATTTAATGTTCCTAAGGAACAGGAAGTTGTGAATACCTGCTGCAAATATTAATATCTAATTTTAAGAGTCCCTTGAAATGTGCTTGTGCGAGGAATGTTTGTGTTTTTGTGCTTTGTTGATCGAAAGGTACTGAGCCAGTCTTTCATAGAACCAGTGGCCATGTAATTTGGGAATTCCCAAAACGCTTCATGATCTGATTTTGGGTTGAGAGAGAAGTCTGTTATTTTAATGACCACACCAGAATAAAATTTGGGGTATGGCTAATCTTCATCCCTGTTTACGTTTTCAAGGCATGCAGGACCATCCCAAAAGTCTTGATTTGTCATAAATGTAGGTGATAAAAATGAATTTGCTTTTACTAATCTATTTTTTAAATACTGTAACTCTTCGAGCGATCCTTAAACATTTTTAGAGAGCCAGTTTGATGCAGTGGTTAAAGTGCCAAGCTAGAAAACCAGGAAACCATTAGTTTTAGTCCCACCTTAAGGCATGAAGCCAGCCATTGGGTTAGTTCCCCTTCTTAGCCTTAGAAAGAAGGCAATGGTAAATCACTTTCAAAAAACCCTTGCTGACAAAACTGCAGGAACTAGTCTAGACAGTGCATGACCTGAAGGCACAAACACATGCCAACCATTCAGTTTTAAGTAAAACTGATATGTTGTTTTTAGTCTGTGATCATATCTTTTAATAAACTAAAATAAATTGATATTCCATAGTTTAATTTTGACTTTGTACGCCTATAGAAGTCAAAATCAAATTAGGGAGCATTAATTTGACTTCTGTATGGTGTGCATGATTGCCCCTGAATACAGATGCAAGAGAGCAGCTGGATTGGAATATCTCGATCGGTACTTGAAAAAGGAAAGCAATGAACAGGTAGACTGAATTACGATTGCATTCAAATCTTAAAACCACTGCTTTGCTTTATCCTCCTTAGGGATTTCAAAATGGAAGATGGGAAGGCAGTCATCCCATTAGGCATCACCGTCCAAGGAGATGTCCTCATTGTGATCTATCACGCCAGGTCCACTTTAGGTGGCAGACTCCAAGCCAAGGTAACAATCAAGATGGGGAGTTCTGTGCTCATAAGTTCTGAAAATGCTGTCGGGCACTTCAGGGTAGAGCTTTGTCCTTACCAGTTAGTTGGATTCCGCCCCCCTTTTTAGTATTCTACAAATAAGGAAACCATTTCTTCATTTTCACTTTGCTGCTTTCTTGAACTGAACTGAATTTTTTAAAAGTTGTACATGTATAAATAGTGTAAATAAAAGAATAACAGAATTGGAAGGGACCTTGGAGATCTTCTAGTCCAACCCCTTGCTCAAGCAGGAAATCTTACACCATTTCAAACAAATGGTTGTCCAATCTTAAAAACCTCCAGTGTTGGAGCATGCAAAACTTCTGGAAGCAAGTCATTCCACTGGTTAATAGATCTAATTGACAGGAATTTTCCCCTTAGTTCAAGGTTGGTTCTCTCCTTGATTGGTTTCCATCCATTGATTCTTGTCCTGCCTTCAGGTGCTTTGCAGAATAGCTTCTTTCTTCTTTGTGGCAACCCCTGAGATATTGGAACACTGCTATCACGTCACCCCTAGTCCTTCTTTTCATTAAATTAGACATATACAATTCCTACAACTGTTCTTCATATGTTTTAGTCTCCAGTCCCGTCATCATCTTTGTTGTTGTTTTTCACTCTTTGTAGAGTCTCAACATCTTTTTTATATTGTGGTGACCAAAGCTGAATGTAATATTCCAAGTGTGGTCGTACCAAGACATAATAAAGTGGTATTAACACTTCACGTGATCTTTATTCTATATCTTTATTAATGCAGCCTAGGACTGCATTATTATTGATGGAATTATTGGACATTATTTAACAGCAAGAGCTGCGGAAAAATGCAGAAAATGATGTGAAATTGGAGAGTTAAGTGCTGTGGCTTGATCTTTGAGGTCCGCCATATTTAAAAAAGTTAAACAGTTAAAGAGGAAATACGAATATGAATTTTCTGCAGGTTGTTGCAGAAAATTCAGTTTATTCCATACCTACAGTAGTTGAAATGCTTCAGATTTATTCACAATAGCACTTAGCTACTACTCTGTTTTTCCGAAACTAAAACCTAACTGGAAAATAAGCCCTAGCGTGATTTTTCAGGGTGCTCATAATATAAGCCCTACCCCAAAAATAAATCCCAGTTAAGATCATCAGCCAGATGGATACATTTAGTACTTTATTTTCCCAAAAATAAGACCTATCCAAAATGCGTCTCTTGGAGCAAATATTAATATAAGACCCCATCTTATTTTTGGAGAAACAAAATAATTAAAATTATTTGTTACCCATATAGTTGGCTGACTTTGATTCTAGCTGCCCTGAGCCCAGGAAAAAAACCTCAAATATTATAAATAAACTTAATGACAGCAGGAAGTCATTGGGATGCAAGGTAAACTGTTTCAGGGCCAAAGCCTTTTAACACAAGGTTGACAGTCAGAGAATATATGTAATGAAATGCTGAAAGTGGTCAGATGAGCATTTGTGTCTTTTGGATATGTTGCTTCACTGACATGTCTTATTCCTCTTTCTGTTCCTTTTCAAGATGGCCTCAATGAAGATGTTCCAGATCCAGTTTCATACAGGATTTGTACCTCGCAATGCCACTACTGTGAAATTTGCCAAGTATGTTGATCACGTCTCTATAGGAAATGCTTCACAACACTTCTTGTACTACCGTAGCATTTGTATTCATTTGTTTTTTTAAATATAGCATCGTCCAATAGAGCCCCTCAACCTTTTTTCAACCCAGTGCACAACAGCTCTCATAATTGCTACTTAAGTGACCAAAATATTGGGGAGCACCAGGCTTTTCTTCTTCAACCATACGTTGGATTCTTTCTTGAATGCTAATGTAACATGAGCCAGAATTGAGAGTTCAAGGGATACGGGGTGGCTGCAGCCCACAAGGAGCCTCTTTTCTTGATGCCCTGAGTATAGATTCCCCACATTTCTGACTGGGATTCAGTGTGGCTTCTAATCACTTCAAAGTGAAGATAAAATAGACTTCAAATGCTGAGCTATGAAGCAAAATTTGAATTGTTCTAAGTTTGGTCAGATGTAATTACCAAATGGAAGCAGAGTTGGAAAAGAGAAATGCATATGCATGACAGGGAAGGTTAAGGATGGAAGTAAATAATCCTGAGGCCTAATTTTGAGGCTCCTTTTCTCCATTTAATATTATTTCTACTTGTTTCTAATGTGGTTTCAATATCATTGAAACTGATCGCCCCAGTTTTGACCTTGTTAAGTGCTGATTAACAACTCTTGTTCCAAGATCTGATTTTGCTTCAACATGTAAGAGACGGGGGTGGAGGAAATCCTCTGTTATTTTATGAAAGCCAAGTTCTTTGTTTTGTATTATATCATGATAGATTTTTATAGAGGAATAAAACAGCTAAGGTCACAGTTTATGAGTGGGCTGCCTTTGCAAGCCTCATTGAAGCAAATGAAGTTTGTTTTAAGGGCTCTATAATCTTGCTTCGAGAGGTTTCCCTCTGCTATTTCCTTTTAAAAAGAAAGTGCTTCTAACTAATGCAATATTACTACAGGTATGATCTGGATGCC
Source organism: Pareas carinatus (assembly GCA_032468095.1). NCBI lineage: Eukaryota > Metazoa > Chordata > Lepidosauria > Squamata > Pareidae > Pareas > Pareas carinatus. The sequence continues at coordinate 82,030 of JANHFO010003429.1, read as the reverse complement.
TGTGATATTCAAGAGAAGTATCCCGACTTGTTTCAAGTAAATCTAGACGTAGAAGTAGAGCCACGAAATAAACCCATCATGGAACGAGCTCCCTGGGATAACTTGAACATTAAAGGTTTAAACCCCAAGATCCTTTTTTCCAGCCGTGAAGAACAGCAAGAGATTTTAACAAAATTTGGTAAGAGAAAGAAAGAACTCCTGCTTAAATTCTCCATAATTTTCCTTTTCACTCTCTACTGGAGTAGCTTTTCCATTTTTTTCCCTTTTTAAGCACTAAATTAGAAAGCCGGTTCCAAACGAGGCTGGATGTTTTTATATTCCTTGGGTTTGATTTTTATTTTTCATTTGATAGGTAAGCCTGAACTGCCTAGGCAGCCAGGATCAACTGCCCAATACGAAGCAGAAGCCTCAACATCAGAAGCATCTTCTGAAGGTCCACCTGTGGAGCCAGAGTCTCCAGAGAGTAGCAGTGCTGAGGCAAACTTCTTTCATACACTCGACTGGCAAGGTAAGGGGAAAGGATCCATTACTGGCAAAACTCGTGATGACTCTTTTCCGTTTTTCTGAACTTCCTTTTAATCCTTCTCTTAGCCTCAAAAGTTCTCAGAGCAGCTTATGAACAATTGATCTCATCCCTCCCCATAACCTTATGATCTAAATTCTATGACAGGCAGGAAAAGCGGGGGGAGCAGGAAAGAGAGAGAGAGAAAGAGAAAAAACAACTGTTCTGAGTCCTAATTCTTAAATCTAACTAAGTCAGCATAAACCCGCTCGCCCCCCCAAATTGGTCTTTAAACGTAACTAGTGGAAGAGCACTGCTTTCTATTGTGCCTTTTGTTTTAACCACACCTGCCTTGCTTCATCCTTTATAGTCGCATAAAGAAAATAAATAATTTGGTTCCTCTTGGTTATGATGGATATGATTTTCTGAAGCATTTTCTCTCAATAATGTCCTTGGCCAAATGCCTCACTTAAGTTTCTTTTTCAAAATGGAGAGACTTCTGCTGGTTGTGTCTGACTTATTTCCTTCTCTAGCCTTGCCAGAGGCATAAGAGGTTTCTGGAGTTGATGTTTGTTGCACGCAGGCACTCTTCCTCAACCGGGGCAGTATCAAAATGCGGCACTGTAATTCCACAGAATTCTTTGCAGTAATCATGCTGAATAGGAGATTCCAAGAATACACTTGTGTCAGAAGCTCTGAGCCACTTCTGAGTTGCAAGGATTAGCCAGTGATGTCCCTGTTGTCTGGGGGGGATGCCCAGTTGGGGGTTCCTTTCATCTTCAGAATCTGGAGTGAAGGATGGGAGCTCACTCAGTCCCACGGCATCACTTGGGTATTGAACGAGGACTTGGCAAAAACTTTCAGCCCAGTGTTCTAACCACGCAAGCCACCATGCTCCTATTCTAGGAGTTGAAATCCACGTTCCTCAAGGCTGTGCTAAGACTTGGCAGCCATGGCAATTTGAGGAGTGCTGCTTGGAGCTTTACCAAAATGCCCCTTGGGAAAAGTGGCTGTTGACGTATAGAGTTATATTCCTCTCAACTCAGCCATTTGAGCTCAGCAGGTGCCCTTGGATGAATTGTTGTGTTGATAAGAGAAGAGAACCCCATATGCTTTTGTTTGAATTCCTCAGGGAAAGGCGTATGAATATAATAAACTTTTTTTTTAATAAACAGAAGGGAAACAATCTGAGACTGCTCCTGAAGGTCCCTTTTCTCAAGAGAACTTTGGGCCTGTTGAAGAAAAGGAGAACGAACCTTCCAACGAGGAATTCTCCGCCTTTCCCAATGATGTTGTACCTTCTGAGGATGGAGAGATGCACCTCCTGGAAGAGAAAGAGGGCAAGCATTTTTTTGAGGCTGGCTTTGATGTGCCAGGTGCTCAGTCAGAAGACACTCCTGAAGGAGACAGCATTGACTTGCTTGGGCTGGATTCAGAGGCTCCTCCTGAACTGCTCCAACCTCCAACAGAGATGAAGAGTTCTTCCAGCAATGCAGACTTGCTGAATGGACTATTTGTTGGCAGCACTCCAGAAGTCCCAGAAGAGTCCACGGCCGACCTCCTGGGGGGAGGAGCAGGCTTTTTTTTTGGTGGCCAGCCCCAGGCCACAGCAGATTCCCAGGAAACCGGCTCCTCCCCAGCAGCAGTAGCAGCCACCACTTCTTCTACAGGTAGGTCACCCTGAGCTTCCTTTTCATTTCAACTCTGACCTGGGGAGTAGCTAAGTAAGGTAGACACCGCCTTTTGTTTCTTTTGGCAATTGTGCCAAATCTGTGACTAAGAGGGCGGGGCTTCTGAACGTCCCAATAAAGGAGAATATTTGTAGCTCGGGGTTGACATGAGGGGAGGCTCTTGGCGCACTCCCAGCTGGTTTGCTTTCTTGCAGACATTTCATTACCCAAACTAGGTGACATCACTATATACTCAGCACTGGCGGTGTTACCTAATATGCGTAATGAAATGTCTGCAAGAAAGCCGGGAGAGCACCAAGGACGCCCCACTCACTTCTGAATGTCATCTAACAAACGCTCTCCTCTTCTTTTCTGATGTGCCTTTGTCCCTTGTAGAGAGTTTCACCTCCAATACCTTGCGAAGGGTTTTTTTTCTTCCACTGGTCTTTCCACGGAACCCAGTTTTTTTTATATATAAAGAAAAATCTGTTCTACAGCAGAGGTCTCCAACCTTGGTCCCTTTAAGGCTTGTGGACTTCAACTCCCAGAATTCCTCAGCCAGCATAG